>JANRMT010062803.1:3718202-3739587 GCA_026402145.1 Polypterus bichir lapradei | reverse complement strand
CTGAATCCGAACACAGGGTCACAGGGGTCTGCTGGAGTCAATCCCAGGCAACATAGGGCACAAGGCAGGAAACAAACCCCAGGCAGGGCACCAGCCCGCCGCAGTGCACGCACACACACACACACCCACACACCAAGCACACACTAGGGACAATTTAGAATCATAAACACATACAAAGTGTGTGTATGTGCATGTGTGTGTACTTGTGTGAGTACTTTTGTGTGTGTGATACTTGTGTGTATTTCAATGTACAGTATGTGCAGTACCACATGATCATTTTTGTTTTGTTGTCAGTATATTATATTGAATGATGCCTGCAGTACTCTGAGTCTATTAAGAGGAAAGTAAACTGAACTGAATTAATTTCTTTTTAACAATACTGAACATCCACATTTTAGATGAAGACTTATATTTTTATTACTAAAACGACTAGTGGGATTTCACTGAGTGAACAGCCATTAAACCCAGCCAAGATGTAAGATAACAGATTCCCTGTTCACTTTGCTACCATAACAAATGTCGCCTTTTGGGTCACACAGTCCAACTGCCGTCTGCCTATCTCTGTACAAGACGGATATCTCCAGCTCCATCTCAAGATTTCCTCTGTTGGCAGCATGTTAGCTAAATAAATAACAAATTAGTCTTTAGACTTATGGAATTAATTACTGCTGTCTCCAGCTTCTGAAAACAGAAAACAGGGAGCATTTGCTTCTTTTTTATTGGATTCCCAGGATACTGCAGTGTGGATTCCATATTTACACTTGACGGACCATATCTTAAGGGATGGAAAGATTGAAATCCAGCCAAGCTATTAGAGCACAGGTTATTTTGTAGTAATTCTCTATCTGTATCTCTCTCTGCTGGTTTAATAGCCTTTTTCTGAATTACTGTAGCTTAATGACTTGCTTGCTCTGAGAAATTTTACTTAATGTTCTTTTAAAACGAGAGACATTTTAAAGGCTGATTAACAAGCAACACAAACTAATTCAGCTTCAGTCTGTTTAAATTCCATTCCTGTAATTGTTCAGTTTCTAATTGGCACTACCCTTAGAAGCTCTCCTCCTCTTCCATGCTTCTCCAAAGGGTTGGTGCTTTGGACAGTTAACATTCCAACATAGTTGATGCATTAGTTTTCAAAAACACATTAATTAATTTCTGGGTTATTTGAGCTTTTCTTGGTAGTATCAATGTTTTATGAGCCTACCCTGATAGTATCAATATTTTATTTGATCGTGTGCCTTTTTTTAGTGTTGCTATGTTCAGTACTTGACTTTGTATCATACAACAGTCCACTAGTTTATTGATACAAGCGCCTATAAAAACTTTACACATTTTATTATTATACATCATTGAATCACAATGAATTTAATTTGGCTTTTTTTGTCATTGATCGAAACAAAAAGACTTTTTAATGTGAAAGTGAAAACAGATCTTTGCCAAATGGTCTAAATTAATTACAAATATAAAACTCAGCTATTCAAGTCAGTGTTTACAAGATGCATCTTTGGCAGCCATGACAGCCTTGAGTCTGTGTATACAAGTCTCTTTCTCTATCAGATTTGCACATCTGGACATTTCAATTTTTTCCCCATTCTTCTTTGCAAAACTGTTCAAGCTCTGACAGTTTCCATGGGCATCATGAGCGAACAGCAACAAATTCTTAATTGGATTGAGATCTAAACTCTGACTCGGCTGCTCCAGGGCATTAACACTGTTATTTTTAATCCATTGCAGTGCATCTTTGACGTCATGCTTGGGGTTGTTGTCTTGATTGGAAACAATTCTTCTCCCAAGGCAAAGCTTTTTGCAGAATGCATCAGGTTTTCCTTCAAGACTTTCCTTTATTTTG
This sequence comes from Polypterus bichir lapradei, assembly GCA_026402145.1. NCBI lineage: Eukaryota > Metazoa > Chordata > Cladistia > Polypteriformes > Polypteridae > Polypterus > Polypterus bichir. The sequence continues at coordinate 3,737,738 of JANRMT010062803.1, read as the reverse complement.
CTCTATTAATTTTACCCTCCTGCGGTGGGCTGTCACCCTGCCCGGGTTTGTTTCCTGCCTTGTGCCCTGTGTTGGCTGGGATTGGCTTCAGCAGACCCCCGTGACCCTGTAGTTAGGATATAGCGGGTTGGATAATGGATGGTTGGATGGATTTTACCCTCACAAGCCTTCAGGGGACAGCTGCAGAGAAGCATGCCAACAGTATGATGCATGCACCACCATGCTTTTATGTAGTGGTGTAGTGTTTGATTTATGCCAAACATGACATTTAGTCTGATGGCCAAAAAGCACAATTTTGGCCTCATCAGACCATACAACTGTCTTACACCTGACTTTATAGTTCTCACGTGCCTTCTGGCAAACACTAACTGAGATGTCACATGCATTTATTTTAACAGTGGCTTTCTCTTTGCCATTCTCCCATAAAGGTGTGACTGATAAAGCACTCAGCCAACAGCTGTTGTCTGCACAGTCTCTCCAATCTTGCAGTGTAGCTTGTAACTCCTTAGGAATTCCCAGAGGTCTCTTGGCCTCCCTCACTAGTCTTGTTCTTAAATGATAACTCATTTTTTGTGGACTGCCTGCTCTGGGCAGATTTACAGCTGTGCCATACTCTTTTGATTTCTTCACGATTCCTTTAGCTGGAGTACAAGGGATATTCAGTGGCTTGGATATTTTCATATCTCCATCCCCTGTCGTGCTTTTCAATCACATTTTCACAGAGTTGCTTGGAGTGTTCTTTTGTCTTCCTTGTGTAGTATGCTGACCTACCAAATGCTGTCACGTGCATTTATTGTATACTACAAACAATGGAAACTTCCTGACAACAGAGAGGTGGTCTCCATTTAAATAATAATGCAACTTCCTAAATCAGTAGGTACCCACGTGATCAATTACTTTCTGTTATATATTTGTAATTAATTTACAAATGATGAAGATGATGAATGATGAGATGAAGAGTCTCCATCTGTTGATCGTTCTCAAAAAAACAAATTAAATCTATTGAAATTCATTATTGTATAATATTGAATACTTTATATAGGCTCTATTGTCCATCCATCCATCCATCCATTATCCAACCCATTATATCCTAACTACAGGGTCACGGGGGTCTGCTGGAGCCAATCCCAGCCAACACAGGGCGCAAGGCAGGAAACAAACCCCGGGCAGGGTGCCAGCCCATCGCAGAGGCTCTATTGTATACTGTATAAAATAATATTTGACAGATCATAAAATGAAAAGTCCTATATTCAGCATTTTGCGCCTGCACTCAGTGAAGTGTGCTATGCAAAAAAAATAAGTTATTTCTGTTATACATACTGTGGATCCGGCCCGGACACAGACAGGCGGACATGTTGTTTTCCACCACCACATGTTTATTTACAAATATATACAACAAGATCAAGTGCACACAAAACCCCCAAATGTCCCCAAAGCCCTGGCCAACACACAATGCCTTCTCCTTCGGGCCACCTCCACACTCTCTTCTGCCTTGTCCTGTTTCCACCCGACTCCAGCCCTGAATGAAGGGAGACGGCCCCTTTTATGTCATCCCGGACGAGCTCCAGGTGTGTCCCGGCATTCCTCCCTGGACACGCCCCAGTGTGGCGGAAATACCGGCTGTTCTCCCGGAAGCTCTCCGGGTGTCCCTCTTCTTCTTTCCCCCAGCACTTCCTGGTGTGGCGGAACTGCTGAGGTCCAGGGTCCCCAAGGCATTGGGGCACCCCCTGGCGGTGACCACGGGTCCCTACAGGGTTGGGCTTCCAAGCCCTCTACCCGTGGCCCCCAAAGCAACCAGGATGGCTGCCCCTACGTGATCCCAGTTGGGCGCACGCCCACTTCCGGTCCCTGAAGGCGTCCCGGCCAGGTCGTCGCCCCTGGCATCCTTGACAATATATATATATTCTGTTATATGTATATACTGTATATATATTCTGACTTGTTTTAATACAGACAAACTCATAATTAGACAGTACATGGAAGCATGTTACATAACTGAAGTTTAGTTTAGCATAGAGCCAATAAGTGGATTTGAAATGCTTATTTAATGGTGTAGAGTCTAGCAGCTTATCTACAAGATAAGAATTGCTGTCTGTTATGTTAATTGGTTTCAAATAAAAAGCTTTATTGTGTTTTATGATGTATCTTACGCCAATGAAAAAATGCTTTAATCAGTGCTTTCTTCTTTTATCATTCAACACTGTGGTTCCTTTTGTTTTGACTCTAGATTATTTCATTTATAATCCATCATTTTTGTGAATAACAACATTCGATATCTGGAGTGGATCTACCATTAGAGCATCATCAAGCCAAGGTGGACTAAACCAAGCTTGATGCAATAATTAAACCTTCACACATCAAAATGACCCAGGGGCACCCAACCACCCTGCTTGATGAAATAATCAAGTAAAGTGGGGAATACTGAGCAGAAACAAATTACTGGGTGTCTGCGTGCTGCATTGTTAAAAGTTTGATCAACGCTCTTTTAAGGAGATAAGTAACCTAGGGTCTGTGGGGGTCTTAATCTGGGTATTCCCAAGTCTTTGTCAATTATACTTTCAAAATAAATTATTATTTTGAATAGTGTCTTTGTAGAATAATACATTGACCTTTGTTTCATTTACATCCCCTTCTTTTCTTTAATTACCACATTGATGTCTAAATTTGATCCTAAAGTTCATAAACTGCACATTTAAATAATATTCATAAGCTCTTGCTCCCTTAAATCCTGCCCTGATGAAATTATATTTATTTAATGGAGGGGTGGTTAATAATGCTCATATTGTGAAATGGATGGGGAAAGTGGATTTGATCAGCTGTAGTAGATCAGCTCCTTCTGATGGTGTCCAATGTCACTCCTTTCAACGAGCGTATTATAAGAATCAAATTAAGGCACTCTCTGGCTTCCATTTCTGTTGTCTCAGTGCATGCACCGACCATGGTAAGTGGTAAGTGAAGACATTTTATTCTCGTCTTCGTTCAGTAGTTGATGAGTGCCCACAAAGTGGCACTCTTTCAGACATGTGTGATTTCAATGCAACCACTAGCACTGACAAGGCTGGCTATGAAGACTGTGTCGGTCCCAATGGGTCCAGTGACCATGATGAAAGTGGCTCCATGTTCCTTGACTTTGCAAATGGTCAGGGGCTGCAGATCATAGGATCCTGGTTCCAGCACCCTGAGCCACATCATTAGACTTGGCACTCCAGTATTGGTGGTGTGGTGAAGGAGATTGATCACATCCTCGTTGGCCAACGCTGGAAGCTCTTACAAAACTGCAGGGTCTACAGAAGTGCCCAGTTTTTTAATTCTGACCACTGATTTGTTGTTGCTACCCAGTAAGCTACCACCTCCTAGAAAAATTAGGCTGGACCTGGCCAGATTCCAACATCAAGCTGTCTCTAACAAGTTTACACAAAGTTTGTGTGAGAAACTTACAGACTTGGATGCAATTGCCGATTTTAATGTGATGTGGGAGACCTTCTGTGACAAGACCCTGAAGGTGGCTGAGGGTTGTGTTGGTGTTACCTGTGTTCCCAGAAGGAGGTGCTTCATCTCGCAGGGCACCCTGAATTTTCATCGAGATGACTTGCAGCGCTCAGCTTGAAGGCAACTCCAGTCTGTATTGGGAACTGAGAAGGACAGCTGCAAAGGATCTAAGGCAGATAATGCTTTTATATGAATATCTGAATAATACCAGATGGGATACAAGGGTGTTGTGAAAGATCTGTTATGATATTTCATATCACATTACTTAAAATGAAGATGTGTTTTGATCAGATGGAAGAATCCTAACCCACCTTTTATAAATCATGGGAAAGCAATGATTTATATTATCACAAACTGAAAAAAGTCTAGTTCTATTTCTGATGATCGCCTGACATGTTTTTCAGAATTTGGCAAGAATTTGTTTATACAATTCTAAAGTAATCACGCTGGGCCAGCGTTGAACCTATTTATATTATTTGCTTTTTATTTCATTATAAACAATCACTTGGATGGGGGTTGAGTGCTGAGTTTCTTGCTTTGCCCTCAAAAATTATGATTGAATTTTCTATGTTTTTTGATTAGATAATGTTTTGTTATTGCATTGTGTTCTTTAAATTAATTTTAAAACAACTTGTACAACAAACATTTCTAGTAATAAAATTCAATGCTTTTATCATTGTAACACATGGCACACCACAAACATGTGTAGCACCATCTGTTAGAATGGTAAATGTAATGCATCAAAGTGGAAGTGGGATTACATCAGGGATCGGCTCTGAGCCCTTTCTTATTTGCAATGGTGGTGGACAGGTTGACAGACGAGATTAGACAGGAGTCCCTGTGGACTATGATGTTTGCTGATGACATTGTGATCAGTAGCTAGAGTAGGGAGCAGGTTGAGGAGACCCTGGAGAGGTGGAGATGTGCTCTAGAGAGGAGAGGAATGAAGGTCAGTAGGAACAAGACAGAATACATGTGTGTAAATGAGAGGGACGTCAGTATAATGGTGAGGATGCAAGGAGTAGAGTTGGCAAAGGTGGATGAGTTTAAATACTTGGGATCAACAGTACAAAGTAATGGGGATTGTGGAAGAGAAGTGAAAAAGACAGTGCAGGCAGGGTGGAATGGGTGGAGAGTGTCAGGAGTGATTTGTGACAGACGGGTATCAGCAAGAGTGAAAGGGAAGGTCTACAGGACGGTAGTGAGACCAGCTATGTTATATGGTTTGAGACAGTGGCACTGACCTGAAAGCAGGAGACAGAGCTGGGGATGGCTGAGTTAAAGATGGTAAGATTTGCACTGAGGGTGATGAGGATGGACAGAATAAGTCTATCAGTATATTAGAGGGCCGGCTCAAGTTGGACAGTTGGGAGACAAAGTCAGAGAGGCGAGATTGCGTTGGTTTGGACATGTGCAAAGGAGAGATGCTGGGTATATTGGGAAAAGGATGTTAACGATAGAGCTGCCAGGAAAGAGGAAAAGAGGAAGGCCTGAGACAAGGTTTATAGATGAGGTGAGAGAGGACATGCAGGTGGTGGGTGTAACAGAACAAGATGCAGAGCACAGGAAGATATGAAACAAAAACAGGTATAGCCAATTAAAGTTCAAAATAGAAAGTGATTCGAACATTAACACCGACAGCCTTAATGAGAGAGTTCCAGAGAATAGCAGCCACAAAGCTAAAATGGTTCTCACTGAAGTTTGCATAATTAGGCTTAGCACTCGGGATTAGAGAAATGTAGATGTGTGTCAGATTGAAATGATGCAGAGGGCAGGAAGAAATGGACAAGATGATCTGCTGTGGCAACTCCTAACGGGAGCAGCCGAAAGAAGAAGAGATTCATAAAATACATTCCAATAGGCGGAGCACTGCAAACATTAATGCTAAGGTCCATCTTGGTTACTTGGATTTCAATCACCTTAGACAGGTAGTACAGCTAGTATTGTGATAATGCAAATCATAACAGGAGGGTTACAAAAGTATTGCACGATAAGTATTAAAAAGTGGAGCTAGTTAAAGTTATACAAACACAATTTGGATATTTGGATGTTGTATTTTCCCAGAGAGGCCTTGCATTGTGGTTAGTGAAGATATACAGTATGAACAGTTCTTACTTACATTAAACTTAAACTTCTTCTGTTTATAGTAATGAAAGACTAGAGACAGTTTACTTGTAGATGGAATTTTCAATAAGATAAAGACAATCTGCAAATTCATAAATAAAACCCAAGGAGAGTACAAATAACATCACTTAACATGAACAGATTTCATACTTTAAATCACAAGTTTGGTATTTTTTATTTCATATACAACAATATTTTGCCTTGCTGACTTTGTTAAATATTTATTTGCCATTACAACATATCCATTTCTGGATCTTGGAAAACTAACATCTCATGTAAAGCACATGCTATTTGTCAGGGCCCTGGTCAGGTAAGCAATTTCACCGAGTGTTATCAAAAACACAATCTCCTTTTGTGTCCACAGCTCAGAGGAATACCAGCTGGAAGAAGAGTGACCTCACTTTCAATCTGTCCCTTCCAAGAGGCTGTTGTAAAACTTCAAAGCTTTTAATTTAAGACCTGCACCTGAGGAAGAACTAGCTCTGACTCAAAAGCGCTCTTCTCTCTTTGGGGACTTTTAACTTTGATCCCAGCAGTTTAGCTCCTTTGCATGTTATTTACTTTAAGTTGTTTTTCAAATGCCATAATTAAATGGAGATACCAGGCTGTTACCTGACCTCTTCAGGTTGGCTCTCTCTTATTTGTTTTACAGTTGATATTGTCTACATACTGTATTACAGTACAGTATATTAAGGTATATTTTACACCAAAGAGAATTAGTATATTTTATGCATTAGATGACTGCGGAAAATGCCATCAAGCTATCACCAGTAGTCAATTAATCAAAGGCACATAGTGCAAAGTGTTAAACTTTAATCAATAGGTATCTCAGGAATACATCAATAATGATGCATTGTCCACCTATGAAGAAAACAGCCAAGGCGAGGTAATCCAAAAACACTCCACTTGATAAGTTTGGGTAAAATATCAGAGAGCACGCCACTCACTTAAATCTCAACTTGCACAATCTTCTCAGTTATAGGAGAGCAATGGCAGAAGTACCTCCACCTACTTGTCAAATAATGCTAAAAAGACATTTCAGTCAGGCTTTCTGAGACATGCAATAAAAATCGCAGAAATGCCAAACATGCCAAAGTGGGAACTTGCAGAATGTGCAGGCTTAGTAAAATTTTCCAGTTATTCACACACTTCTAGTCAGACTAGTCTGGTCTGAATACATTGCTGTCTTCTACAAACTTGTAAAATATTTTTTTTTTTCACTTTATGTGTAAACAGTGGGATTTAAGAAAGAACACAATGGTAATTCACAACACATATACAAATACTATGACATCATTCCAAAATAATTGAATTGTTCAGCAATATATTTTCAAATTCTGGCACCAGGTCCCAAAAGAACATTTTCCAATTCCCATTTGTTGTGCCAGCTATATCCCTTTGCTAACATTAATGAGAAAGAATGCTCTGTTTGAATATGCCAACACATTACCCAACATGCAAACAAAATTGACTGTGGTTTATAATATACACCTAGCATAAGCTGATATTTTGGAAATGCCAGCATCATCCACGTTTGTAGACATCAGGGTTTGGGCATATTCACTAGATAAAATACTACTACATACAAACAAATTCTGTATAATTGGCATCTATGTCAAAGACCTTGTTTAGCCATTCTTCTTTTTTGGTGACGTTATAGCGGGAAAAAAACTGTTTTATGGTATGTACCTGGCACATTCGTTTTCTGATCTCTATGAGTATATGCTGAACTCAAACAATTAAAAAATACAATAATGAATCGTATTATCAAAAGAATAGCAAAAATATGGACACTTAATTTTTATAAAATTTGAATCTTGAATGCATCTTTATTTTTTCATCCATTAAACAACCCAAAGTTGGCACCAATTTTCCCAAATGCCACTAGGCATGCCAACTATTTTACTGAGCCAGCCCTGTAACCAAGGCAGGATGTTGCCTTCAAATTCTGTGGTTCTTTGATATACTGCATATAGCTAGCTCTGGCTTGTTCATGGCAAGCACCCATGTTAGCTGTGTGGCTAACCTGCCACTTGAAATAAACACAGAGGTATTCTGGCATATGGCACCTACACAAATTTCTTTTTTTTTTTAAACAAAAGGTATTTATAATGTCTTAAACATGTTTATAATGTTTAAAATATATAAAATTAGTGATATAACTGAAATCAGATTTTAGCTTTAGATTTACTGAAAATATGGACTTAATTAGGTAAGAAATGAAAGGTGAGTACAATTCCAAAGTAAGAGACCACTGAAATGATTTATGAGGCCCATGAGAAAAGGAGCATTTCAACATACCAGCAGGATATAATTCTACTTACAGCACTGATGTGTTGCCCCTATTGTAGATTAGAATTTCCTCTAGATATACTATGTAAAAATGAAAATTGTTTTTGCTGCTACAGCAGTCAAGTTTTGTGCAATCTAATCATTTCTGACATTAGTCTACAGTCAGTGTTATAGATCTAAAGCAATTACTCATATCTGCTTAGGGGCCGCTCAGTTTCAGTTTATTATAACCTGATTTCAATAAACACAATTTATTCACCTTTTTTTGAAAATATTGTGAGGCTTTTCTTGGTTTTGAAGGTTTATTCTTGACGCCCACCTACATTGGACACAGGAATCATATTTATAATTAAAACATAACATAATTTTGCAATAATAAATGTTTACTATACAGCAGATTAAATATTATATATATACTCAAAGTAAGTTTATCAGGTACACCTTGTTAGTACTGGGTTGGACCCCCTTTTGCCTCCAGGACTGCTATAATTCTTCATGCCATAAATTCAACAATTGCTTACATGGGCAATGACAGTGAGACCTGGAAGGGTGTGATTGGGAGGAATGCAATCAACACCCCAAGCCCCACCCCGCCAACCTGACCCTGAGCAGTGTTTTGTTATTATACTTCTGTGTTCATCATGGATTGTCCATAATGAATACCATGTTCCAGGATAGGGGTGTTCATATGTGCACTTGGCATCAGGACACCCTAGGCCTCAGTTCGATGATCGACTTTGTGGTCGTCTTGTCGGACCTGTGGCCACAGGTCTTGGACACTCGGGTGAAGAGAGGGGTGGAGTTGTCAACTGATCACCACCTGGTGGTGAGTAGGCCTCGATGGTGGGGGAGGATGCCAATCAGGCCTGGTAGGCCCAAACGTGTTGTGAGGGTCTGCTGGGAACATCTGGCAGAGTCTCCTGTCAGAAGTAGCTTTAACTCCCACCTCCAGCAGAACTTCAACCACATCCTGATGGAGGTGGGGGACATTGAGTCCGAATGGGCCATGTTCCATGCCTCTATTGTTAATGCAGCTGACTGGAGCTGTGGCTGTAAGGTGGTTGGTGCCTGTCGTGGCAGCAATCCCTGAACCCATTGGTGGATTCTGGCGGTGAAGGATGCCGTCAAGCTGAAGAAGGAGTCCTACAGGACCCTTTTGTCCTGTGGGACTCTGGAGGCAGCTGATAGGTACCGGCAGGCCAAGTGGAATGCAGCTTCGGTGGTTGCTGAGGCAAAAACTCGGGCCTGGGAGGAGTTTTGGGAGGCCATGAAGAACGACTTTCGGACAGCTTCGAGGAGGTCCTGGCCCACCATCTGGCGTCTCAGGAGGGGGAAGCAGTGCAGTGTCAACACTGTATATGGTGGGGAAGGTGCGCTGCTGACCTTGACTCGGGACGTTGTAGGTCAGTGGGGGGAGTACTTCAAAGACCTCCTCAATCCCACTAACATGCCTTCCAATGAGGAAGCAGAGCCTGGGGACTCAGAGGTGGGCTCCCCTATCTCTGGGACTGAGGTCACCGAGGTGGTCAAAAAACCCCTTGGTGGCAGGACCCCAGGGGTGGATGAGATACGCCCGGAGTTCCTCAAGGCTTTGGATGTTGTAGGACTGTCTTGGTTGACACGTCTCTGCAACATTGCATGGACATCAGGGACAGTGCCTCCGGATTTGCCACCGGATTTGCAGCTTTAAGAAGGAGGACCAGAGGGTGTGTTCCAACTACAGAGGGATCACACTCCTCAGCCTCCCTGGAAAAGTCTAGGAGTTTGCCCAACCAGTCTACATGTGTTTTTTGCACTTGGAAAAGGCGTTCGACTGTGTCCCTCGGGGAATCCTGTGGGGGGTACTCCGAGAGTATGGGGTACCGGACCCCCTGATAAGGGCTGTTCGGTCCCTGTACGATCGGTGTCAGAGCTTGGTCTGCATTGCCGGCACTAAGTCAAACCTGTTTCCAGTGACAGCTGGACTCCGCTAGGGCTGCCCTTTGTCACCAATTCTGTTCAGAACTTTTACGGACAGACTTTCTAGGCACAGCCAGGGCATTGAGAGGGTCCAGTTTGGTGGACTCAGGATTGGGTCACTGCTTTTTGCAGATGATGTTGTCCTGTTTGCTTCATCAGGCCGTGATCCTCAACTTTCTTTTGATCTGTTCGCAGCTGAGTGTGAAGCGGCTGGGATGGGAATCAGCACCTCCAAATCCGAGACCATGGTCCTCAGCCGGAAAAGGGTGGAGTGCCTTTTCAATGTTGGGAGCGAGATCCTGCCCCAAGTGGAGGAGTCCAAGTATCTCGGGCTCTTGTTCACGAGTGAGGGAAGAATGGAGCGTGAGACTGACAGGTGGATCAGCGCGGCGGCCGCAGTGATGCGGGCTCTGCATCGGTCTGTCATGGTGAAAAAGGAGCTGAGCCATAAGGCAAGGCTCTCAATTTATCAGTCGATCTATGTTCCTACCCTCACCTATGGTCATGAGCTATGGGTAGTAACCAAAAGAACGAGATCGCGAATACAAGTGGCTGAAATGAGTTTCCTCCGCAGGGTGTCTGGGCTTTCCCTTAAAGATAGGATGAGAAGCTCAGTCATCCAGGAGGGGCTCAGAGTAGAGCTGAGGAGTCAGATGAGGTGGCTCATGCATCTGATCAGGATGCCTCCTGAACGCCTCCCTGGTGAGGTGTTCCGGGCACATCTAACCGGAAGGAAGCCCCGGGGAAGACCCAGGACACACTGGATGGACTGTCTCTAGGCTGGCATGGGCACACCTCAGGATTCCCCCAGAAGAGCTAGAAGAAGTGACCGGGGAGAGAGAAGTCTGGGTATCTCTGCTCAAGCTGCTGCCCCGCGACCCGATCTTGGATAAGCGGAAAAGGATGGATGGATGGATGGATAAATTCAACAAGGTGCTGGAAAGATTCCTCAGGGATTTTGATCCATATTGACATGACAGCATCATGCAGTTATTGCAGATTTGCTCTGCAAAGTTGCTCTGTTGGATTGAGATCTAGTGACTGTGGAGGCAATTGGAATCCAGTGAACTAATTGTCATGTTCAAGAAAACAGTTGGAGATGATTGGAGCGTTGTGACATGGCATGTTATCCTGCTGGAAGTGGCAATCACGGACATGATCAGCAACAATACTCAAACCAGCCTGTCTGGGGCCAACAATTATGTCATAAATGCAGTCACTGAGATCACTTTTTTCCCATTTGAGATGATGTTATGCATTGTGCTGCTACCACATGATTGGCTGATTTGATAATTACATGAATAACCAGGTGTTCCTAATAATTTTAGATAGATAGATAGATAGATAGATAGATAGATAGATAGATAGATAGATAGATAGATAGATAGATAGATAGATAGATAGATAGATAATTAAAATAAGCAACATCTTTTTCACCGTCCTACATGTCATTACCACACAGTCTCTGCTGTTACAAAGCATGAACAAATGAGTTAATGAGTCTAATTTAATAATCTTGTACAGGATTGGTTGCTACTTTGCTTTTTGTTCATTTTATTAGCGTTCTATAAGTTGCTATAGTTCCTCTTAATGTTTACGAGAGGGAAAATGGAATCTTAATATCTAAAAGGACATTGGAAAGAAATTGAATGAAGATAGCAAGCATTAAAAGAAATAAACTGTAGTTTAAAATCCTTCTTCTTCTTCTTTCAGCTGCTCCCGTTAGGGGTCGCCACAGCGGATGATCTTCTTCCATATCTTTCTGTCTTCTGCATCTTGTTCTGTTACACCCATCACCTGCATGTGCTCTCTCACCACATCCATAAACCTTCACTTAGGCCTTCCTCTTTTCCTCTTCCCTGGCAGCTCTATCGTTAGCATCCTTCTCCCAATATACTCAGCATCTCTCCTCTGCACATGTCCAAACCAACGTAATCTCGCCTCTCTGACTTTGTCCCCCAACCGTCCGACTTGAGCTGACCCTCTAATGTACTCATTTCTAATCCTGTCCATCCTTGTCACACCCAATGCAAATCTTAGCATATATAACTCTTCTACCTCCAGGTCTGTCTCCTGCTTTCAGTGCCACCGTCTCCAACCCATATAACATAGCTGGTCTCACTACCATCCTGTAGACCTTCCCTTTCACTCTTGCTGATATCCATCTGTCACAAATTACTCCTGACACTCTTCTCCACCCATTCTACACTGCCTGCACTCTCTTTTTCACCTCTCTTCCACAATCCCCATTACTCTGTACTGTTGAACCCAAGTATTTAAACTCGTCCACCTTCTCCAACTCTACTCCTTGCATCCTCACCATTCCACTGACCTCCCTCTCATTTACACACATGTATTCTGTCTTGTTCCTACTGACCTTCATTCCTCTCCTCTATAGAGCATATTTCCACCTCTCTAGGGTCTCCTCAACCTGTTCCCTACTATCGCTACAGATCACAATGTCATCAGCAAACATAGTCCACAGGGACTCCTGTCTAATCTCATCTGTCAACCTGTCCATCACCATTGCAAATAAGAAAGGGCTCAGAGCCGATCCCTGATGTATCCCACCTCTGCCTTGAATGCATCCGTCACTCCTACCGCAGACCTCACCACTGTCCCACTTCCCTCGTACATATCCTGTACAACTCTTACATACTTCTCTACCACTCCTGACTTCCTCATACAATACCACAGCTCCTTTCGAGGCACCCTGTCATATGCTTTCTCCAGGTCCACAAAGATGCAATACAACTCCTTCTGGCCTTCTCTATATTTCTCTATCAACACCCTCAGAGCAAATATCGCATCAGTGGTGCTCTTTCTTGGCATGAAACCATACTGCTGCTCACTAATCATCACCTCACTTCTTAACCTAAATTCCATTACTCTTTCCCATAACTTCATGCTGTGGCTCATTAATTTTATTCCCCTGTAGTTACTGCAGTCCTGCACATCCCCCTTATTCTTAAATATCGGCACCAGTACACTTCTTTTCTACTCCTCAGGCATCCTCTCACTTTCCAAGATTCCATTAAACAATCTGGTTAAAAACACCACTGCCATCTCTCCTAAACACCTCCATGCTTCCATAGGTATGTCATCTGGACCAACAGCTTTTTCATTCTACATCCACGTCATAGCTGTCTTCACTTCCTCCTTGCTAATCCATTGCACTTCCTGATGCAATATCTCCACATCATCCAACCTCTTCTCTCTCTCGTTCTCTTCATTAATCAGCCTCTCAAAGTACTCTTTCCAACTGCTCAACACACTCTCCTCGCTTGTGAGTACGTTTCCATCTTTATCCTTTATCACACTAAGCTGCTGCACATCTTTCCCAGCTCGCCTATGTTCCTCCCTCTTCTTAAAATACATATTCACCACAGCCATGTCCATCCTTTTGGCAAAATCCACTATCCTCTGACCTTTTTCATTCCTCTCCTTGACACCATATCTACCCATCACCTCCTCGTCTCCTCTGTCCCTTTCACCAACATGTCCATTGAAATCTGCTCCAATCACCACTTTCTGTCCCTTGGGTACACTGTTCATCACTTCATCCAACTCACTCCAGAAATCTTCTTTATCAATCCATTGCACACCCAACTTGCACTGCATATGCACTAACAACATTCATCATCACACCTCCAATTTCCAGCTTCGTAATCATTACTTTGTCTGACACTCTTTTCACCTCCAAAACACTCTTGACATACTGTTCCTTCAGAATAACCCCTACTCCATTTCTCCTCCTATCCACACCATGATAGAACAATTTGAATCCACCTCCAATCCACCTGGCCTTACTCCCCTTCCATTTATCTCTTGCACGCACAATATATCAATCTTCCTTCTCTCCATCATATCTGCTAACTCTCTCCCCTTACCAGTCATACTGCCAACATGCAAAGTCCCTACCCTCAGTTCCACTCTCTTTACCTTCCTGCTTCTGGACAGGTCTCTACCCTCTTCTTCTTCTTCTTCTTCTTCTTCTTCAGCCAAAAGTAGCCCAATTTCTGCCAGCACCCTGTTGGCTAACAGTACTGGTGGCAGTTGTTGTTAACCCAGGGCTCGACAGATCTGGTATGGAAATTTGTATTGTTGTCCACATATTGATTTGGCAAAATTTTACATCGGATGCCCTTCCTGACGTAACCCTCCCTATTTATCCGGGTTTGAGATCGGCACGAAGAAACACACTGGTTTAGACATTCCCATGGCTGGGTTTACTTTAAAATCCTAAAAACACTTATAGGAAGGGAAGGAGTTTTCAAGATATATAATGCATATTATACCTTTCTACTAAATTCATTATTAAAATGTGTAATAAGTGAAACGTTTTTCACTTCTTCCTTGTAGTATAATATCACTGTTTATATTTATCTGCAGTTTAGATTGACAGATTTTGTTGCCTATGGAGGACTCATCAGGCTAGCTAGCTTTTCACTTACGGATTATCACATTGTAATCCAATTTTAAGGGTCACGGATCTTGAAAAACACCTGTTTCCTTTACACAGTAGTCCTTACTATAATTGAGCAATTTTAGTAATCAAAATGTGTTGCTGATTTCTCTTTCCTGTATTTCCATTCATGCTCCTGCCTTGGATATCGATTATGCATAAGAATGTTTTGTTCTGCTAAAGGTTAATTGAGAAAAATACAATAAAATAAAAATCTTAACATTTAAATACCGATTATGAACAATTCTCTGCACGATGGTGCCGGGATGGGCTCCGTCCACCTTATCTCTAAAAGTATTAAGCGGGTATATGCCAACTCTAACAAAACAGATAAATTGCCTTTAAAAAATAATCATTTGGTATCAGCTCATTTAGAAACAGTCTAAGACAACAGGCTGACTTCAGTCTTATTGTCTACGTTTTAAAATGATCTTTACGAAGCTATCCTTATTTATGTATCTATTTATCACAAATTCTTTAAATAATAACCGGACAATGTTAGGTTACATTTTCCAAGAGGTTATTTAGACTGATCAATCCCTCAATTGTTATTTTTAACAGACAGAAGATGCGGGCTCGATTCGCAAGTCTAACATATTTAAATGAGTAAACGGGCGCGTGGTATTTGCATGAACAAACTGGTTTACGATTTGAAAATATAGAAACCCCGCCGCTGTGCCCTTCATATCATTAACTTTTCAATCGGCTAGTGTTACTCTGCCCCTTTACTCACAAAAATAAAATTTTCAGTGTTTCTTCCTGTAATAAAATAAAATAAAATTAAAATTAAAAGTTACTTCCGCATTTAAAGCATTTCTCAAATGGAAAAACGAGGCCGATATTGTAAGTGTGAAACGTACTTTTTAAGAAGTCGCCTCGGCAGCTTTCCACATGGGTGCAGTCCGTCACACGAGCTTTGATTTGCTACCGTGTTCTTGTATGACGCGGTTACGTTGTGGCATCTTGTTACCCACCTGCCAATGAGAAAGGTTCTGTGGCTCCCCCGTCCCAAACCTGTTCAGCCCACCTAGATGCCGATGTATAGTTTAATAATTTTATAGTTTAATAATTTTTGGTTTCGAAAAGAACCATTCACAGGAAGGTTCCAGAAAGAACATTTATTTATTTAAACCCGGAACAGGTTTCCTAAATAACCATGGATGGATGGTAACAGATTTCTGAAATACATGGGTTCACGATTTTAGAAGGATTCGTGTTGCATACAATAACATTGACTAAGTTATTTTTTCTTGATCTGTCAGCTTTCTGCTAAGCCGCATATTACACACCAAAGATTTCAGTTTTGTCCACATATTTTGGAACCGTTTCAAAGCCTAAATAACCGAGTTCTAGAACCCTTCCCGGAATTAAATGGTTCTTTGTCAAATAATAGTTCTATGCGAAACCACACAACCCAGTACAGTGCCATTAAAGAACCGTTCTCTTTATGAGTGATAGGGTCATTATTGTTACCGCTACGGGGTACAATGAAAGTCTTGCTTGGTATGTGCCCATCAAAAGTTCGCCACTCTCCGGCACCGCATGATTAGTGAGTGTAGACATAAAGATACTGTCACCTTATTTTTTTACGGTTTTTCTACTGTAAATTTAACATTTGCTTACGGTGTTGGCTATAAAAGACTTACCTCGAAACTTCTGTCTTCTTAACCTGAAAAATCTAATATAATCTAAAAGTTGCTCGATCAAATTACAATCGAGAAACTGCGCGCCATTACCCAAAACATTTACACAAACCAAATAACAACAGGATTTAAAAAGTATATGCTTTCAGACAAAAGAAGAGGGGGCGGCATGGTGACAAGGGTTCAAGTACCGAAACCTCCCTGAGTGTAGTTTGCGCGTTCCCCCCGAGTTATCCGGTTGCACTCCTCTGGGATGCTTCAGTTTCCTCCCAATGTTCAAAGACATGCATGGTTAGCTTCTGACTGGTGTGTTTGTTCGCTCTGTGATGGACTGGCGCTCTGGCCAGGATTTGTTCCTGCCAATTGCGCCCTATGCTTAAGCTCCACAGACACCCGCGACCCTGGTCCGGAATAAGCGGCTTATGACACGGCATGTCAAAAGAAGACAGAAAAGGGCAGATAGCCACTCTTTCATAACAGAGCTTCGTATCCTGTCCACTTCGCATCGATTGCCTTCTGTGCGGTATGTGCATGTTCTTCTGTGTGTATGTTCTCCTAGGATTTACTCGCGTTTATGCCTTCAACCCGACAATGTCAAGTGGAGTAAGAATAAAGTGGTGGAATCAAAATCGTGCTTAACGTCTTCAAAGCACCTTATAGTTTTGCAGGGGTGAATGTCGAATAAATACTTTTCTTGAAAAACGAGTAAGCAGTTAACTAAACCGTTAGACCGAAAACGAAACAACTCAATTGAATCAGTTAGAAATTAAATTGCCATTTATGATTTATTTAAATTAAAAATGCTGGCGAAAATAAACACAGGCACACAAATCAGGTATGTGTTTATCTATTGACGTTGTAGTCTCCTAAAAAATCGAACGCTTTACTAGATACGAGTGACCTGCTGCTCATCACAGTTCCTCCTGATCTATATTAGATGGTTAGATAACTACGCTGGCGTGCTTATCAAAATGATCAACTGCCTGGGATCCTATTAACACTACCACCCTGTCGGTGTCACTCGCGAAGCGATAAGAAATTCTGCTCATCAAACTTTGCAGACAACGAGAAAAAATGTTTTCGATTTGGCAACACACTGTCGCTGTAAAGGTGGACGTTTTCCTATACTTTTCTGTTTTAAAAGACACTTCACTACTAAATATAAAATTCCTCCTCGGATTGAAATATCATTATTAAGGCACACTGAAAAAATGTTTTTTTGTAATTTAGGTTGCATGAAATACATTAATGTAAAACCAGGTGTAAATAATGAAGTTGTTTTTGTTAAAAAAATTTTTTCGCAGTATCAGCTCAGCTGATTTGAGCAGAGTATACAATTTGTTGCCTGAATTTGAGTATGCAAGCGGAGTTTACGTAAATGTTCTCCTGAAGTAAATGTGTTTTTTTTTAAATAAATACATCTTGAGTCTTGATAGCTTAAGAAATGTAATGAGTTTGGCTAATATACGTGCTATCGATACCCCCATATACTGTTTTGTTAAACTGGACTATTGGGGATATTGAAGCCGCATATCGTATTAAGTTCCACTTCGTGGATTCTCATAGGTGACTCATTGTTAAGCACCTCAGCCGAAGCGCTCCGGGGGACCTTGTAGGATTCCCAGACTGAAGAACTGCACGTTTCTCTGTGGCTATCTGATGTCTTCAGCGTGCTCTTCACCAGCATCTTAAATATTTAAACTTTCTGTTTATTGGGGGTTAAACTCTGAGGTTT
This sequence comes from Polypterus bichir lapradei, assembly GCA_026402145.1. NCBI lineage: Eukaryota > Metazoa > Chordata > Cladistia > Polypteriformes > Polypteridae > Polypterus > Polypterus bichir. Next base: position 3,720,031 of record JANRMT010062803.1, on the reverse strand, counting down.
CCTTGATACGGTGTTCACCCCGCCGACACTCATAAGATGCACTTTAATGGCTTGTGTGTGGCGAACCTTTGCTTGACAAAGAACCATTTTATTTTGGGAAGTTCTTTAAAAATACAAATGTACTGGCATTTCACAAATGTTACCATCTGTTCGTGGCTACTTGTGGAACCTGTTATGGATCTAAGTAAATCATGGTTCTTTGTACAGCTCTCTTGAGGATGGATCTCTTTTCCCCTCGGAAGAGCCACTCTGACGTCATTTTTTTGAGTTTGCCTGGTGGCTTGTTGCTCTGCACCCAATACTTCTGATTTCCAGGCACGTTCTAAAAAGGATGCATACTCTTGTCCAGTGACTTAATGCTTATATGACTGTTACAAACGATGTTTTATTCAAAAAGTGATTCATCCGTTAATTTAAAATCCACTTTTCCAAATAGGAGCCAAGGGACATATCTGTTAGTAATTGACAGTGCTACAGACAAACGACCGTGGCAAGGAACACTCACTCATACAGGACAATTTACAACAGAAAATGAATTTGCAATCTGTGAGAATAATATTTGAAATCAATCTAACTGCATGTGTGTGCTCTGAGAGTGAAACCAGAGGGTGCTTTAGCTATTCACACCACAGAAGCCTCTGTTCAGTATCCAGTCTTTAAGGACCCATGGAAGAAGGGCAGGATGAAACAATTATGACACAACCAAACTCCATAATTATGTGCAAAGCTGAAAACTTTTATAAAGCTTAATGAAATCTATGGCAATAGGACTTTTTCTAATAATAAATAATACCTGTAAATGATTTGTTTTACTATATCAGCATTCTATGACGGTCTGTAAAAAATCTATCCAACTTCAAAATCAACAGATTTCACTAGTTATTAGAGTTAATAAATCCACAACAGGTAAATATGAATAAGCAATGGGAAATGTTGAATTCACCCATTCATCCATCTTCACTTCTATTTAAATCTTGTTTATTGCAGGGTGCACTCTTGAAAATAAAGGTGCCAGAGCAGTTCTTCACAGGGATGCCATAGGGGAACCACTTTTGGTTCCAAAAAAGATCCATCCACACAAAGCTTACACAAAGAATCTTTATTTATTAAGATTCATAATAGACTCAATACAGTAAATAACTAAGAATAGATTGTACCAGATTTGTGAAGCACCAATACGACATGAATTTAAAAGGACTTAGGCTGCACAGCAAAAGAGGATAAGTCCAGGTTTTCTTAATCTTTTATTGTCCTTCTAGGCAGCTTACCATACATTAAACATTTTTTTTTTTTACTATATATTAGAAAGGTCTTCAAAGAACAAACAACCAGCTTCACCTCAAGCTGCTGGAAATGTTCTACCAATCCATAGTGGCCAGATTGGTGTTTACCTCTGAATTCTTCTGGGGAAACAGTCAGTCAGTCAGTCATTTTCCAACCCACACCTGAGCTCAAAAGAAGAACAAAGCCTGAACATATTTATCAAGGAAGCTTGCTCCATGACACGGCAAACCGTGGACACACTGGAAGTTGGTGTGGAAAAGTGGTTGATGGCAAAATTGGATGTCATCATGAAAAATCCCCGGAATCCTCTCTAGGATGTGCACTTTTGAAACGCTTTTAGCCACAGGCTCATTCCACCATGGTGTGCTAAGAAGTGCCCCTGGTGGTTCTCTTCTGCCCACTGCTACTGTATTAGGCAATTCAAAGCTTCCAACCATACCTTGTACTTGTTAAGTTTATTTAATTACTTACTTATTTGTTTGTTTGTTTATCAATTGATTGATTGATTGATTGATTGATTGATTGATTGATTGATTGATTGATTG
>JANRMT010062803.1:3693039-3704810 GCA_026402145.1 Polypterus bichir lapradei | reverse complement strand
TTCTTCTTCTTCTTTTTTTTGCCCTATGAGACTAGGGACTTAGTAGAACGCTATAGCCAAATGTAGATAGAGCCTGAAAAAGTACCGATCCTTATCAAACGGACGCTATCTGTGGTTAGATGAAAAAACCTTTGTCACGACACCACATTTCTAAATACCTAGACTTCTTGAGCAATGCAAAACCTCTTCTTATCGGTTTTTGTTTTAATATCTGAAGGGGACATATTTTAAAATTGTGCAACTCATAGTTGGCTTAAAAAAACAGTGCAGTTGCGGTGTGATGCGAATGCATAAAGCTAGATGTCAACTATTTATAGGCAAGTAAAACTGTAATAAAAACGCCTGAACCGTATAATTTTAAATAACTGCCTCCTCCTCCTCCTCCTTCTTCTTCTTCTTCTTCTTCTTCTTTTTCACCTTACTGCAGCCTGCCATAACATTATTATATCACTACATATATGTATATTACATATTTTTTTGCAATTGAGAAAATAATTACAAATGTAAAACTGCAACCATTTAACTATATATACAAATGAGTTTTGTCATTTCTTGTTAATTATCATAAACTGCTAGTTGCCTATTCCTGTACAACGTATTTTGAAAGCATGCCAGCATGCACTTAATTAATATTTTACAGTTTTGTTAATAAAATCCAGGGCTAATGTAGAAGCCTTGGTTTTTGGTACCTGCCATATATTTTGAACTTATAGTCTAAAAGGCCTGGTAAGGCTTCTCGGTTTATGACATGAATTAAATGTTGGCTGTCAGAATGCATCCTTAACACAGATGTTTTGTGGTCCCTTATGATAAACCAACTTTCACTTGTTTACTGCCATTTCAAAAATGTTTTGTTATAGTTAAAATCTTCTGGGTTACTCTCAGGTCTGCTCTGTGATTTAATTTTATGAATTACTTATTCTAAATTGTGTATTTTTCACTAACTTCATCATGTCCTTTGTGCAAATTTTATTTGGCTAAATAAAAATTTTGCTTGACAAAGTCATATCTTGCTATTACTGCTTTGCTTTGACATTCTTAATCTGTTAATGCAGTGGCTTACAAGACAGTATACTTGGTTACACATTTCTTGGCTTCACAGTCTGCCTGATATACCCCCACCTCAAAGTAGCCAAGATTAAGAATAACCAGGATATCAGTGGCCCCAGTCCAACTGCATCATCAAGGGTTGTGTCTCCACCCAAGCCATCAAATTCCTTACGGGGTTAGTTTATAAAATAATAAGTAACAGTAAGTGAATTTTGCAGTAAACAACAGAAGGCCTGTAAATAACATTACCAGTGTAATTATGATTTGAAGAGCTGTATGGTAACCTGATGTGACATTTGAGCTATATCATTCCTTTGATGAGGGGAATATGTCAAAATACTATACTATACAAGTATATTAATAGATAAAAGTTAATTTAGTGTACATACAGTTTTGCATGGTCTCTGGGTGCTTCAGTTTCCACCCCCAGTCCAAAGACAAGCAGGAGAGGTGAATTTGAGTTGCTAAATTGGCTCAAGTTGTGTATGTGGGTGTTTGCATTTGCCCTGAGATGGGCTGGCGCCCTGTCCAAGTGTTGTTCCTGCCTTCTATCCTATGATTGCTGGGATAGGCTCCAGATGTCCTACAACCCTGCCCTGAATAAGCAGGTTAGGAAGATGAATGGATGGGTGGATGGATTGAATTTAATTTGTGTGACTGTGTGTTTCTTCTGACGACTGCTTATTTTAGAAGAAATAAAGTGATATGTTTTATGGTTTCTTTTCCTCATATTTTACTTAGCAAAAAATGTATTCGTGAAAAAATGACAATTTCAAGAAACCAAAGAGTTAACTAAAGGGGGTCCAACTTAATTGGTCTGCACTGAAGTGGCCCCAGGCAAAAGGCGCCATGACCCCTAGCAGGATCCAGATGTGGAAGCCTCAAGGGTGGTGCAGTTTGTGTGAGTGAGTGTGTGTGTGTGTGTGTGTGTGTGTCGAGAGAGGTGGCGGTGGAGTGTGTGTGTATGTATATGTGTATGTATGTGTGGAGGGGGGGTGTTCTATGTGTTCAGACCCCCAGGTTTGGAGCAGACAGCACGACCCCCCTGTCAGCCTGCCTTGGCTGAGTCCTGTACAGATTTGCTCACGTTCATTTTTGGCTCCATGTCTGCCATCTGTGAAAGAAAGTGAGAGAGAGAAAGACAGAGTAGGGGGATAGAGAGGTTTCTCTACTTGCGACTTTACAGCTTTACTATAAGCTTCATTTTAGTTCAGTTTCAAGATATAACTTTAAAAAGGAGACCGTCTTTTTTATGAAGTGTTTGCTGAGAAATTTGGCTTTCTAATATAAGATTTACCAAAACTTGGACTCGAAGGGGAGGGTCCTAGCTTTAAGAGTGGCAATACCTGCCGTAAAAAAGGTAAACTATTACATTTTAAATTTGTTTTTATAGATTTTTTTCCTATGTGAAATGGTATGCAGATATCTAGTTTTGAAAGGCTGGCTTGTCGGAATTCTAGACATCGGAGCTGAATAGCCCGTTATATTACACAATGACGACTACACAACCTGTAGACTTCATTTTCAAGGCAGGTAAAAGTGACGCAGAAGTCTCGATCTGCTGAGATTCTCTTGGTGCTCCACTTTGTAGACGTTATGGTGATGTACTCCAGAATGTAGGTAATGCTTTTGTTTTCCTGCAATGATTTATGGCTTATTAAAAAATTAATGAGCTGCAGATGGATTTTCAAAAGGTCCTGACTTTACTGTTACATATTACTCTCGGCGAAGAACAGAAAGAAGACTAGAATTACAAAAACGATACAAAATAGAACAAAAGGAAGCTAAGCTGATGTACAGCGGGGTTTGTTTTGTTAATTTTAGAAATAACAGTTTTAGCGAGTAGATTTATGGTGATGTGACGAGGTGGTTGTGTAAATATTTTGGAAAGGAATATTTCGAATAAAAGAGCTAGTTTTATTTATGTGAGTGCGAATCAACTATTCATTTTTCTTAACTACAGTAGCCAAAAGGCTTACTAGAGGAAAAGAGTTCCATTGTTTCTCCCCCTTATCTATTTGGGACAAATATCCTGCTTTTAGTTTTGGAAGGCAGGGCTACAGTGACACACGCATAGTTTCCTTCTCAGAAGCAGTGACTTCACTTCCCAAATTTAGAAAAAAAAGAATCATCCGGTTAACTGTCTCTTTCTCTTCGCCACATATCGGAGGCAATACAAATAATTCAGTAGCGTGTCATGTGTGGGATATTCCTTGGGCCCGCAGGAATTTACCCAAAATGGACGGAACGATTAAGGTAACGCTGTCTATACTTTTTTTTTCTGGTTTGGGGGTGCGTCCTGTATGCAGTATTGAGAGCGCTGTCTCGCTGTCTTTTTACAGTCTGTTTTTACATTCTCCTTTCTGTTTCCGCGTCTCTAAAGCGCTATACATATTTCAGTGGTTACTTCCCAATTCCCCAAACCCAAAGCGGTAACCCGATTTCCTTATTTTTTCCTCTTTTTTAAGTTTCCTTTTCCTTTCTACCGCAGGCACGTTCAATGCGAAAGAATACGCGGTGATAAAGGACTCGCGAACCTGCATGAGTTTTCAGTTCAGAAGCACCAGTTAAATTATATGATCTTGAGTCTTTTTAAAAGCGTTAACTGCAACTGTTGTGTCGGATCTGTGTAAATACATGCCTTCCATCATGTGTTTTGTTTATCGATAAATAAGAGCATTGAGTGTAGCTCGTAGACTTGCACTGAATTCAAGATGCTGCGCAACTGTGGTGGCAGCGCGCCCAGGAAATGTTTGTGACTTGCAAGTAAAAGTGAGTATTACAAATAAACGGGACATAGCGGAGGATGGTGGCACATCAGTTGAACTAAGGGCACTCTTACGGTCTGCTAAATTGTGCTTTGGTGGAAAAGTGTCAAGTAGGATTCCGAATAATCAAAAATGTACAAAATCTTTCTAGCATATGTTAACATTCTAAAATCAGTAAAAAGACATTCAACGTCTGAAGTAAAAACAGTGGTGGTGATACGTGTGCTGTGGGGGGGGGGGGGGGGGGCGTGTGTGGGGGGCACGGGGTGGGTTAGGAAGAGGAAATGATTTTTACAGATGACTTCTTATTATTGATATAGGTACATCCATATACATTTTATCATTAAAAGCAAATTACTAGAATTCAGCTCTCTTTCATTAGTTGTTCGAGTAAAATATTCAACATTGTATTATTTACTGAAGTTTGTTCATTTCATTTAACGACATTAACTATTGCCATTCCGTGGATTAACACACCCGAGCGGACGCAAATATTCTGTTTAAAAAGAAAGATTTAAAAAAAAAATACGAAATTAGTGCCATATCTTTAGTGTTTCTAAATCATTGAAGGCTTGTTTTGATCCAAACTAAATAAGGACTAACAGCGCCCGAAAATGGTCACGGTGATGTAAAACGTACCTGTTCTACTGGTCCATTTACTTTGTCTGCATTCTTTAAAACAAAAGCTCTTTAATGGCACTTTACTGGGTTGTGCGGTTCCGTTGTTTGACAAAGAAGCATTTCATTCCGAGAAGGGTTCTTTGCACGTGAAACTGATACTTTGAGCTTTAAAACATTCTTAATATGTTAGCATAAAAGAAATCTTTAAAGAAGGGAAGGATAAACAAGCAGGGTACTAACTGGTCAAGAAAACCTGAACTTCGCCCACATGTTACTGTATGAAGCAGGAGTCCCTTTAAAATCAGGAACCCATTGGTATTTCACTAACCTGTTTTCATTTATTCCTGGGTATATACGGAATGACGGTTCCAAATAAGTATCGGCTCTTTCTGGGCCCTTCATTTGGAAGGTTCTTTTGGGAACCATACACAGTATCCTTCCGTAGCATCGAACCACTTTGGCACTTTTATTTTTTAAGAATGGGCCTAATCAATTTTTTAAGATGGAAGAGAGTCAGAGACGTTCCTGAAAACATTGGGTGCAAGACAAGAATCCCACCTGGATGGCGATAAGGTCCTTCACAAAGGTACCATTCATGCAAACACTCTGCAACATTTTACGGCTGCCAATTAACCAAATGCAGGGTCAACGGGAAGCCGGAGCACCCGCGTAGATACTCAGAGAAAACACAAACTCCATATGGCAATGAAGCAGGCTGGACCTCTGCTGTGAGGTAACAGTGTGTACTACTGTGTGCAATCCCTTTTGAAAGTGCTTCAGTAGGAAAATAATACATAAGGTATTAACTTATTCATTTAATGAAATTATGCATTTACGTTCAAGATCAATTGATTCTTTCAGGGTCAAAACGCTTAAACCGTCTAATGTTCAATTGCATTTTATTTATTAAGTTTAGTTTTTTTTTTTTGTTTTGTTTTTTTCTTGACGCTGAAATCAAATGTCTGATTTATCTTAAATCTATTACATTTCCTCATTGACCGCAATTCGCGTCTTTCTACCGTAAGCTCTTCTACCGGTGCGCATTTTATTTCTACAAGCTACATGTGGGTGGCGCTGTCGCCTCACTGATTAGAGTCCTGGCTAGTCTCGTGCCCGGTAGCTATCTCTGTGGCGTTTGCAGGTTCTCCCCATGTGGATTTTCCTCACGGTCTCCCGGATTTTCCTCCCACACTCTCAGTGACGTGCCTGTTAGGTTAATTACCAGTGGCATACATCGCTGTGTGCGTGTCAGTTTGGGTCTGTGTGCACGAATGGGCTCTGCCATGGCTTTTTATTGTGCTGTGCCCAGTGCAGTCAGGATAGGCTCGACTTTTTGCAATCTTTAATTGGATTAAATGGATTTGGGATTGAAAATGTTATGTTAAAAGATGCCTATGCAATATGAATAATTATTTATGTAAAAAAACTCTAATCTCGGGGATGTGATCATTAAATATTATACTTATCAAAGTTTCTTTTTATGGAAAAATGAAATTTACCAATTACTCTTTAAAATATTGGTTCTAAAATAACATTGTACTGGGCTGCATGGTTCTAAAAAGAACAATTTCATTCTGAGATCAGTTTCTTCCTTAAGAAGTTGGGTCCTTGGGCTTGGTAAAGGTCCCTAATTTGTGGATAAAACAAAAATCTTTATTGCACAGTATAAGATGCCAGGAAACTAACATATTAAGAAAATCTGAATGTAGTCTGTTATTGTGCGCAGTGAGAGTCCTTTAAAAATCAGGAAACTATTGATATTTCACAATTTTTTTATCATGTATTATGGAGCTTGTTATGGATCTAACTAAGTAGATTTTCTTTCTGGAAATTTTATATGGATGGTTCTTTTAGGAATTCAAAATGGTTCTGCTGTGGCATTGGCCCAAAGAACAACTGTGGCACTTTTATTTTTAACAGTGTTATGAAAAACATATAGGACAACTTGCACCTGTGGAAGATACATTACTTTTTCAGAAGTTTTTATCCAATGGGCATCCAATTTTTATGGTTTAAAAGTCAGTGCCTTATGGTGCTACGCCACAATGGCCACCTTAAAGTAAAGCCATGGAGCTTCATTAATGTGGACAACAGCATTGGTTCAATTGTCATTATACTTACACTGCAATGGTTCTGTGTATGGAGCAAACTCCACAGTATTATTTAAAGTATCATTATAGTGTCAAAGTGAAACATTCAGCTAACAACAGATCGTGCCTTTACTGTATGTTTTTCTGAAAATGTATGCTGTCTATTTTTAAATGCAGTAATTTTGTACCTTAACCTACAATTAAGAAATGAATTGAACTTAAGTCTAAAATATTCTTGTAAAAATATATTAAAATATTTTAACTCATGCAATAAACCTTTTTGCATTTATAATCCCGGTAAGTCATTCATTCATTTTCTGAACTCAATACAGTAAAGCTCTGAGCTGTGCTGGCACCGCACACTAGGCAGGGCAAGGCACACCCTGGCTCACACACACAAACACCCTGCCATAGAGTGCCGGATCACAGTTGCCAATCACGGTAACTCGCACATTTGTGGGATGCAAGACACAACTGAACTAGCTGAAGGAATCCCACAAATAGACAACCTTGGATTTAAACCGAGGATTTTAGGGCTTCCCACAGCCCAAAGACATGCAGGTTAGGTGCATTGGTGATTCTAAATTGTCCCTAGTGTGTGCGCCCTGCGTTGGGCTGGCACCCTGCCATGGTTTGTTTCCTGCCTTGCACCCTATGTTGGCTGGGATTGGCTCCACCCCGTGACCCTGTAGTTAGGATATGGCGGGTTGGATACTGGATGGATGGATGGACTTTAGGTGCCGTAGTGCCCACTACTGTGCTTTTCCTTAACCTGATAACAGAAAAAAAAACTACATACAAATCTCACAACTGGTTTTCCTGCAGTAAAAATATTTTATTAGACCAATTTAAATGTCAAAAAAGTCTTATAAAGTGTGCCTGAATATGTTTGAAATATGTCAAAACTTGAAGTGAGGTATTATACTCAAAGTGTCTCTTTGCTGTGTTTTTTTACACAAGAGTCCATTTAGGGTCAGATGTAATGTCTAAAATGAGGAAAACCATTGTTTAAATAAACTTCACAGGGCACTTGTCCCACCATACTCCCTAACCCCACCCCCGTCCCAAACGTCTTGCTAAGAATAACACAGTCTGCATTAAACCAAACGTTAACAACCATCCCTTGTTACAATTAAACAAGGAGGCCAGTGTTTTCCCAAATGTGAAAAAATGGTTTGTTTAGAAATATTATTTCTTTTTAAATGCATATTTGTTTGACTGTGTAATCAATCTGTTAATAAATGAAGGCTTCTTGACATAGCCATCAGACCACATTATCATGAAGGACAACTTTTAAGTCATATAGTTTCTTTTCTAGAAGTGTAAAAAGCATAAACTAATACTGCAAGTATGTATTTTACAGGAAGCCATGGCTTTGTCGCGTGTTTAACTAGTTACCGGGGTTGTCCTTGAAGTTCTGAACGCTGGGTTCAAATCTCAGCCTAAACATCCCTGTGTGAAGCTTTCACACTCTCCTCATGTCTGCAAGGCTTGTCTTTGTTTCCTTCCTTCCTTTAGTTTGCCACCCATGTAGATAACTGGTAGCTCTAGATTATTCCACTGTAAGTATGTGGGTGTAAATACTCTGCCATAAACTGACGTGCAATCCAGTTCAGCTCCAGATTTGTGTCTCGTGCTGTTCGTGTGGACTCCTGACCTCACAACCCTAGATCTGGAGTGAGTGACCTTTAAAAGAGAAGGGATGGCTGGATGGCTGAATTCTCCTTTATTGAGTTCAGGCACTAAAAACGTACATTATACGTCCAGAGTTCAAACGGGCCTGGCAATAAGGGAAAGCTGTCAAACTGGTGGAAAATAAAGCATTAGTTCAGTGAAACAAGGCACACTTCATGATCAACCAAAATGGTTTATCTTGCTCCAAATTTTATAGATTTTCTAAAATGTGTTTTATTGTAAATGATAATCTGTGTGTATTTGCATAGGTATTGTGAGCATTTCCAAGATGTGTCTAAATGCTGATACCTAAGCTGAGAAGAGAGTGTGCTGACAAAGCACACAATTTATGGTACCTTGAAGGATGAGTATATGCTCATAATTTGAACGATCCACTGCACTCCATTATTACTAATGAGCAGTCTGTTTATAATGAAGTGGAATGACATTATTTAGAAATAAACTGAACTGAATTCCAATCATATTAAGATCATGTTCTTCACTATTCTAGTGTGACTGGCATTTTCTGACATCTGTTGCTTTCCTTTCTTCACTTCTATTTTTCTTTAGGACTAAGACCTGCTGCAGATAAGGTTCACAAGAATATTCTCCACTTGTCATGTTCCTTAATTTCCCTCCTTAGTGAAGACTATAATTTGTAACTGATTTCATTTTTTCCCACACTTGCTTCTCATTATGTGAAACAAAATGCAGCAGCAACAGACTAATTGATCTACCTGCGGAATATGTCATGAGAACAGGAAAACTGTAAAAGAAAAGCCTTTTGTTGCATAATGTATCATTTAACACACTGATTATCATTTAAAATACCTTTTTATGAAAACTGAAATTATTTTGAATAATTTAAAAATACAAACCTAACAAATATAGAACAAACAAATTCACTAATTACTTAATATGTAATGGAATTCCGAGTGAAAATCTTACTAACCACAGGAGCTGTGGGTGTGGTGGTACGCTGGATTTATGACCCACTCCTTGCTCACTGCTTGCTGCTTTCTTCTTGTTTCTTGTTTCTTGAAAGTCGAGAAAAGTCTTGTCACTCTGATAACCTCAGCCAGGATGAGCAGATTTAGTGCAAATCTTTTGTGACAATCACTCAGTAAATGATATGGTTAAGAATTAGTCAGTGGTTATTATACATATTTTTTTTTTTACTTTTGATAATAAATTACACATCTTTGTAAATGATGCAAAACTGGTCAGGTGGACATGAGCTAAATAGAGTTTTCTTTCTTTCTTTCTTTCTTTCTTTCTTTCTTATGATGTTATTACATTTTCCTCCTTTGAAAGCATCGTGAGGTGTAACTGACACTGTTTTACTACATAGCTCTGAAAGGTGTCAATTCTTTCCAGTCGTCTGATGTACACCAATCTGGGACTGCTTTCTAGTAATGACGACGTTCTTCTTAACATTCTCTGTGCAACCATGCTATACACGATGGTGTGATTTTTCAGTGAACTCTTACCCTGTTCAGAATTGGACGACGTTACTGTATAAGTTATAAATGTGAAGAAACGTTAACATAAAATCCAAACATTTTCCATTTAACGTCCTCCCGGATGCATCACATTCGCCGCATTCTTTCTGCATTGTCTTCCTGATGTTTGCTACATTGCCAGCGACTTGATTGACTTAAAACTGTACCGAAACGTTGTTCATTCGAGTTTTAGCTTTATCAGAAGAGAAGTAGCCTTCCTGTTCAACACAATCTCGTTTCCTGACATGCTTCCTCATCCTTTTTTAAACAAAGGCCCAAATGTTTCCCATTGATGCCTCTCTTTCATCCCATCGCAAGTGCAATGCGTTTGCGTGGACCGCGCTCTTGTGCTAAAACTGAAGCGTTTGTACTTCATAAACTGCAGGAGGTCGTTTTGGTAAATTTCGTCACATTTCGTTTAGCTGTCTGTCGGATTTCTTTATGTGGATATCTAAGCAGGTATATTTTACTTAACAGAAGGTATAGTGATATTGAAGACTGTCTGTATTAAGCCAAAAAAATGAACACAATGATTAAATATTTTTGTGATGCCTATGCATTCAGGGGTACAGGGCTGAGAATGAGAACTATTCGATTTATATATTTTGATGGTATTTCGAAAATACTACCTAGGTTAATATTTAATTTAAATCAGATAGAGAAAACACAAAGACAGGTACCAGACAATCGTTGAATAAAAGGGTGCATGGGAAGTACAGTCCTATAGGAGTTACTCACACAACTTGTCGGCCAGTTCGTTAATTTATATATTCGTCTTTATCAAGGCATTATTCGTTGTTTGCGAGAGTATTAAAGTTGTCTAAACGAGAATGAGGTATACAAATAGACATGAACCTAAGCATGGAAATAAAGATTAACTTATATTTGGCTATGAAAAATGAATAGAATAGATTTTAAAAATAATAAAAGGTGGTGCAAATGTAAATAATTTCTTATTCATATCACATTATGTCAGTAATAGCTGGGAAAGCTGTTTGAGAGTGTAATATTCCTGACCACAGGATTCATTTCAAACTCTTATTACGTGTTTATATGATCAGAGTTTCAAGGATTCCGGAACAATAAGCGACTTAAACAGTGCAGAAGGTTTATGTTTTACACTAAAAATTATTATTTAGAAAAATAGTTCATTTTGGAAAATTGGAGACGAGTAATTAAAATGAGCATTAGCGATTAATGACAGTATACATGCTAAATTCATCGAAAATATAGTTTTGTAATAGCTTTTTGTAGTTTCCCATTGCAGCCTTTTTGGGGACTTTTCCATGATGATTTAAAATAATAAAGATTCATCTTTATTGTGGGTTTTTAATTTAAATTCGATAAAACCGGAAATCCTAACTTAATTAAGCGATTTATCATAACATCTTAAGACGAGACTAAAATGAGTCAATGCAATTTAGAAGGTTGGGACATTTGTGCAATCGTCACTTGTGGCATTCTGTTTTAATGTTGATAATTGTTTTAATGTACGTTTTCGACATCGCATGCCACTCAAAAACTATTAATAAAGTATATGCATCTGTAAAAAACTGATTATAATAGGCAACAGCGTATTCATGTTAAAATGTAAGCGTCTAAATACTCTGATTCATCAAAAATTAATCAAATCGATTAGCATTAGCTACCTGGTCAGTTTTGTAAATCGAAGGTACCAAGATAAAAATAAACTTCAGTTCTTGGTTTAGAAAATAACAATATGTGTAAAACCACTTATTTTTTTCATACAATGGTAATTTAGAAATTTCAGATTAACACAGCTCAAGTAAGAGGCTTTCTTTCCATTTGTACTTAATTAACAACTGCTATTTGATATTAATGTATTTATGTTCCTTAATTATTCTTTTTTACTTTGTTCAGGTCTTTGTATTTTAAATTGGCATACATAGCTCAGGTCTAAGTTTTGATTAAAACGGAAACGGAATGTTTATCCCAACAATATTATTTGCAATACTCAAAAGTATGTTATTATCCTACTGTTTGTTATTATTATTATTATTATTATTATTATTATTATTATTATTATTATTATTATTATTATTATT
>JANRMT010062803.1:3663264-3676186 GCA_026402145.1 Polypterus bichir lapradei | reverse complement strand
GTTAGTTAGTTAGTTAGTTAGTTAGTTAGTTAGTTAGTTAGTTAGTTAGTTAGTTAGTTAGTAAGTATGATGTTTTCTCCAGATAATCCCAAATTTTGAAGAGGTGGGTGTTATATTATGTATTATATTGTTAGATTCAGTGCATTCAAAAAACATAAACCAGGCAAGGGCCTTCCGCACCTGCCTAGAAATAGACTTCACCCCAGGCAACCTGACCTCAAACTCTATAGACAGGCAACAATGAGGAACACGTTTTTAAAGTTCAAAAATATCCTAAATGTCTAAAATGACCCCCAAGGGACAGGAAATGTAAGAAACACCAGGCTTGAATAACTAAATCATAAACCAGATATTTATAAAGAAAGCTATTTGGTGATTAACAAAGGAGAGCATCTGCAGAAAAAGGCAATCCACTATGAACAAGGCTCAAGACGAAAAAGCACAAAAAGAAGCAACATATACAGCATCCAGAAAATCAGTACCCACAATAGAAGCACCCTTCCAAATGCTAGTGTGCCCATGAAAGATCCACTCCTCAGACTCACAATATATGGGCAGGAGTCAGTCCTTCAGGGTGATATGAGGGTGGCCCCGCCTCTTTGGGTTTCACTGACAAAACACAAGATCAACATATTATATATATATATACATAGATGATAAAAATAAACAGAATAATAGTAACAAAAAATTTAATAGACATCAGAAAAAGTATACTCTACAATAGAGGAAGAATATAGCAAACAGGAAAATCAACATAAGCCAGAGAACACACCCTGGCTGAAACATGACATATATAGTATAGGCTTAGCTCAGAAGTAACCGTGTAAGTTTATAGTAATGCAAAGAAAGATATGCATTATGGCATAATTTTCATTTTTAGAATTCTTAACAGTTTCTACTTTCTGTACAAGGTCAGCATGTACTTGTTTTCCAAACTTGGTGACCAGATAAGACTGTCTCATAATTGTATTATATTTACTTGTGTTGAAGGTTAAAATAGACTTCTTATCATATATACAGCCTTGCACCCTTGCCTCTGTCTTTGTTTGCTACTATTATATAATACATTTGAGCGGTTTTCGTTGGCTTACACATTTCCTTTTGATGCTCTCCTCATGTGTTTTACAGGTGTTTTGTTTTGCCCAAAAAACAGTGCATCAATCTCTCATGTTTATTACATGTCACTGCTATGCACCTAGAAGTACCAGTCAATCACTGTTTATTGGAAAAAACAGGTTTATAAAACAAATGAATTGACTCTATTATGTCGCTATGGTTATTTGTTTGTTCCACAATCTATCAGAATGCATGATTCCATACTGAGCAAGCATTTTCATATGAAATGTTAATGACCCAAAAGGAGTTATCTCTAGAAATGCTGCCTTAACTTCTCTTAAGCTTTTGTGTGCTTCTAAGTCCAGGTGTAGCTGACACACACAGTATGTAAAGTGCAGGAAATGCTGGAGCATACTTGCATAATGACCTCTCAATATTATGATAAAAAGGGAAAAAATAAAATGCTTGACAAATAAAGTGATTTAAGTACATTATATGGTATAAATATACACTATATGGGAACTAAAATCTTACCATGAATACAATTCTTGGCAGCATAGTCAGTGGTGTTAATGCAGCTAGTCCATTAAGATCACACACCAACACATATTTTCACTTGCCCATCCATAAATTCTAAGTTTTTGGTGAAAATGAATGTGTATACTCACGTATGTGAAATTAAAAAAAAAATAGAAGAAGAGTCAACACTATAGCAAATTTTGCAGACTCATACCATCAAAGGAATCAGAAAAATGTTCAGATTCATTTCAGAGTAATACTGGGTATTAGTCATGCATTAATATTACAACTTAATTTCATGTCTGTGTGCCCTTTATAGTATTTTCCATGGTGAATACAATTTTAATAGACACTAGTTTAGATAAATGCATTTTATGTACACTGCCTTTCACGATTCAGAGCACCTCATTCACTTAATTCTTTAAAAAATAAAGTTAAATGTTGATGGTTCCAATAGTACTACCATCTACCACACTTCATGGGAACCTGTTCTATGTATCTACTGTTCACTGTGTGACGAAATATTTTCAGATGGTTGTGTGAAATTTACCCTAACCAACTTTAATTTGTGACCCTGTATTCTTGTTGAAGTCTTACTGTTAAAGTAACAGAATCTATCAACTGGACTAATTCCTTTAATACTTTTAAACACTTCTGTCATAGTATCTGTTAAACTTTAATTGCTTAATATAAAACTATTCGTTCCTTAAATCTCACCTCATAGATGACATCCAATTATCCAGAAACCAGTTGAATTGCCTTGGAGTCACAACTCTTCTTTGCAATGTTGCCACTATACTTCACCCTCCCATAGTGCAAATCCCATCCTCATCACCAAGTGATTTGCTGTGGACTAATAGTAGGAAGCATCCCAGTTTTAACATGGTAAACTGTGGTGGTCAGTCGCAAACTCTCAATGTTTGGCTCAGAAGCAGTCCCTGTGCATCATGAGCTAATAGGAAAACTCCATTAGTCAGCCATTTTTGAATAATGTGAGTGGAACTCTTTCTGGTGAAATCAGCTGAGTTCTGTCATTGTCAGCTCCCTTCTCATCTGTGCAATGTGGCCACTTCACCAGTCTACTAGCTAATTTTTGGACTTTCTCAAATGTCATTATGTCATTTTTATAATATGGAGACTACTACATAATATTTCAAATGAGATCTTAGAGAGCTGGAGTCTATTCTAGCAAAATCAAGCCAAAGCAGGGACTGACCATGGTAGAGTCAACATTCACAGTCACATACCCACACTTTGTCTATCAGGACCAGCTAACATAATGTCCCTCTGTGGACTTAAACCAAACTAACATGATGGAAGCACATGAACACAAAGATAGTTTAGACAGTCCAAACATAAGGCACCCCAGCCGGTAATCTAACAAGTTTTAGAGGGCTGTGCATTATATCAGCTTGCTGCCAACATAAAACTAGTGTGTAGTGTAATAGTATATTCAAATGCTTCATAGGTTTAAATTCAGATTGTGACAGAGTAGAGGAAAGCAAAATGTGCAGTGACCCTAAGGATCTTTAAGTGTGGTGTCCTTGCCATGTGGTATGAACACTGATATCAACAGTTTACTTTACATAATCGCACTTTGTTTATTTAGCCTCACCAAGCTCGTAGAATAAAATTTAACAGTTTCAGTGGCTATCATTTTTTTAATGACTAATTGCAACTCTGCTGTAAAATTAAATTAAAAGAAGGTGTCATTCAGTCAAATGGGACCATAACCAGGAGCAAACACAGTTTATAAGTCAAATCAGTCCTTCTTAATTTGACCCTTCTATAAACTTGAGATGTTGGCAGTCCTCTGTGTGCAGCTGTCCCATTGCTACTCTTGCTGATCTTGGACTTTGCCAACTCTGTCCTTTTTCCAAAAAAATCATACTTTCCCTTGGTCACATTCCCTTCGGTAATTTAAAGACCAGTGCTACTCTCCCTTCTCTTTATTCTTGTATGCTGTTTATTCAGGGTATTCTTATACTTACAGTACCTCCGGAATTGTGTTTTTTCTTCCTGTTTAATCCTTGCAAGAGTGTCCTTTTTGTGTACAACCAAATGATTTGCCACTAGAGTGCTAAATAGCGTATGCCACTGATCAACAGAAAACACAATACGCTGCAAACCTATCTCTATCTTGAGGAACACCAAGTTGGCTCTTTCATAAATTCTGTTGTAGGTCCTTTTCACATATAATGGAGCTAATAAACCTCTGCTTCTTGTGCAATTCTATGTCTGTATTCTGTATATCAGCTAAATTATTACTCATTCACTGGTCATTAAATGCCATGTGTCATATTTGATTCCATAAAAATGTGGAAAATTTAAAGTACATTCTAAAAAAAAAAGAAGCGGAGTTTAGATCTAGAATTCTGGTAACATAGAAACAATTTTAAAGTACCGGGAAGCATATCTTTCAATTTAATCAGAGGGAAAATCAACACAGACCTTGTGAGAACAGACACATTTTGCACAGACTCTGACCACATAAAGGATTCAAACCAAGCGCACTGGATCCTTTAGGCAATAGTGCTGTCTGCTGTGTCACCATGCCATCTATAATTAGACAACATATTCAAGGGGAACACAAATGTATCATTATTAGAGGAAAGAGTTATACACTTATGTATAAACACAGGCACACATTCTGCATATGTGCACACAAACTGATATGTTTTCAATATGAAAAACACACCAGTATTTAGCTGTACAGACTACCCAGTTTATGTATACACACACACATACATATTAACACCATTAACACATCCATATGTGCACATATACACAAACACACACACACACACATAGGTCTATAAATGTTAGTTTACTCAAATGCATTGGTACACACATACACCAAATATTGTCTCTCAAGGGTGGATATAAATGAAATTACAAATATGTTTCATTTTATAATTAATATTGAAAGATTTTGTTTTTAATGTGGCTGAAAACTGATTTTGTATGCATTTTTAGTGTTGTAAAAAAAAAAAGTTCTTTTAATACCTAAATAGAACAATAACGCTAACTTCTCATTGCCCGCAGCAGCACATGAAAGGGTTAACACCTACGGCAGCCTTCCCCCACCCCCAATAGCGTATGCCCCTAGCTTGTGTGCTCTGAGTAAGTTTGCAATTATTTTGTAGAGTATTCAGGTTTGATTGCTGAGCTGAGACTGCATAACAGACAATGGCAGCCCTGTTCTCTCAGTCCATGGCCAGGAGAGCACGGATACCCTGGGGGGTTTTAAAAAACCAGACGTGGACCAAATTTACCCTCTTCCCAAATGTCTGAAATAATATATAATGCATACACATGTGCTTATATTGTTATCCATATTTAGGACACATATTCTAGACTTACTATTGATAATATATTATTAACATAGAGGTTCGTGTGAGTTGAAAACGTTGCTTTCAGATTTGTGTGTGACTTTACCATATACAAAATATTTTATCAGGGGTGAAGTAGTAGCCTCTTCTGCCAACAAGGTATAGTTTTAATTGTTTCATATTAAATTCCATCTATGCTTTATATTTACATAATATGTATGTGTATATATCCACAATAGGAGGCAGTGAGATGTTAATGTTTCCCCTGCCGAAGCCCTGCAATGTAGAAAACATCAAAAATTGAACATACTGAAAACTTTAACGTTTACTTAGACATATACTGTATATTATCATTGTCTTGTTCCATTCAGTTGAAAATGTCTGTCTTCTTCAATGAAAAGAAACCAATAAACAGGGATTTAAAAGGCAGAAAAAAAGAGAAATAAACAGCCTTTGTATTTACTCCATCTTAGATTCAGAACATTTTAAAATAAATTAAAGTTTTTAAAGCTGTAGTTTCAGTATGCTTTCTGCAAAAACATTCAAGAAGGAGGAGTGGTTGTTATTTTAGGTTTGATGCTATCACAAATACTGTTTTCGAAATGAAAACGGTGAGGACAATGGTAAGAAGGGTACCATCAGGGATGACTAGTGTTGGCTTGTGTTACTAAGGGCTGTAACGTGAACTGTTTGTGTTAGTAAGAAGTCCTTTTTAGAGCTTTTGCTGATCAAAATAGTAAGGTTTGATTTACTGAGACTGAATTTTTTGGTTTGTCTTGAGATAAAATCTCTCTGTTTACACCACTTTTTCTTATTGATAGAACATAACAAATTAAAAGATACAATATTAAAAGTTTTGTTATTGTAACATTTAGTGAGAACAGTAATTCAGTATAATTGTACAGTATAGCTATATTATTTCTAAGTATTTCAACAGTTGTTAACCAAGTGTTTGATGTATTGCAGGTAGTTCAACGTTACCCTACAACAACCCATCTCATACGGAGCAGTCCCCACGTCTCCAAGCAAAAGAAGGTACTGTAAATTTTACTCTGTTAAACAATCCACAGAGATGTCCATGAATGGGTACATTGTCTCTCTGCAAAGCAGGCAGCTTGTTTTCTTCTTTGTTTTAATACATTTATGGACAGCAACTAATATCCATGGCATGAGTTTGTTTACCCATACGGAATAAATGTATAATCTAGCTCAGCTTTCTTGCCAGTTGTGGACTACTGCTAGGCAGGAATATGTATTTATCTATCTATCTATCTATCTATCTATCTATCTATCTATCTATCTATCTATCTATCTATCTATCTATCTATCTTAATGGTGCCTTTCATCTACCTATGTAATTGCTTATTTGTTTACTGTTATTACTATATTAGAATTTGCAAGAACAACATCAATGAACCCATGCACCTACATACTTGTAGCCTGCAGCTATGTTTCTAAAAATAAAAATATTATACATCCTTTTTCTAAACTCACTCTTTCAGTTTCAGTATCAAAGGAAGTCATATTCTGTCATATCAGCATCAGACAAAAGGCAGGAAACATGCTTAGATGAAATGACAATATATCATAGTAATCACACAAAGCACCACAAATAAGATCTACTATTTAATTTATTGGACTTGTCTTTTGGACATGGAAGGGAACATGAGTACATGGAGAAAACTCATGCTAGTGCAGGGAAAACATCTAAAGTCAATTAAAGCATTCAAACTTAGGTCCTGGATGCAGTAAGGAAGGAGATCTATCAGCCACAGATGATACTCTTCTTTTTCTTTTTATTCTTATGTATTATTATCCATCCATCCATTTTCCAACCCGCTGAATCCAAACACAGCGTCACGGGGGTCTGCTGGAGCCAATTCCAGGGCACAAGGCAGGAACCAATCCTGGGCAGGGTGCCAACCCACTGCAGGACACACACAAACACACACCAAGCACACACTAGGGCCAATTCAGAAATGCCAATCCACCTAACCTGCATGTCTTTGGACTGTGGGAGGAAACCAGAGCGCCCGGAGGAAACCCACGCAGACACGGGGAGAACATGCAAACTCCACGCAGGGAGGACTTTTGTACTCCAGCATAACCATTTTGTTGAATTTTACATAAATTGTATTTAATGTTTGTTATATTTTATTACACCAATAGGACTTCACATATGACTGTGAAGATGTATGAGTGTGTACTGTATGTATTCTGTGACTGAAGCAGAATCCCATTCAGGGTTTTTTTGTTTGTTTGTTTTTTGTTTTGCTGGATTCTTTCTCTTTTACCCCAAAATAAATAGAGCCAGAATTGAAGAAAAACCTGGTAGCACATTCACCTTCTTAAGATATTCACTTTTTCCTAACTGGGTCAATGAAAAGCTGCAACCTACATGAGAACTAATGGGTGCAGACGTAGCCTATTCCTGGACAGTGCCGCAGTTCATTGTATACTCAAAATGAGTGATTTGTAGGTTTTTGCCAATCAGCATGGCATCATGTCCTTAAACCACTGAAAAAATCAAACTCTTGGAATGTACCATTGTAAGAATATATAAATTCCACAGAAAAGAAACTCAACCTCAAAACTGAGTCCACATGCTGTGAATCGGCTGTGCTACCTGCCGTGCCATTGGAGTCTACTGGTGGAACTGTAAAATACTTTTATGCATTTGTTATTTTGTATGAATATTAATATTCTTCGGCTCTGTCTTTGTTAATATTAATGTGCCTGACCCTTATCTGTTTGCACCTGGCACTCAAAGAAAGCATTTAGAGGCCAGCTAGATCAGTGTACATGCATAATGAAAGATACAGAGAAGAAACTAAAAACTGCAAAGTCATTTGTAAAAGAAAAACAATCCTGAATTTAAATGTGCAAATCACATTAAAGTTTTTTTTTTTTTTTTTTTTGCTGAATACATGGTAGATGCAACAAACAAAAATGGCCAAAAAGAATACAATGCTATGTGAAAATGAAAATCCAATGTTACAGAAAAGAAGCCCTTTCCTCCCACTCTTCCCACTCTGTGCACTTCACTGCTAATCTTTATCAGCTAGAGACAACCCCGAAATTATAACAAATGGAGCAATTGGCAGGTGCATCTTTTGTGAATGAAATAAAGCCATGACTACTTGAAGTTCTCATTCAAGCTCTCCTCATCCATCCTCTACCTGATCTCGGGCTGCTAAAAACTCATCCACAATGCTAGGGCATTAGCAAGACAAAAGAGGAACAAGGCTGTCTTCCTTTCTTCTCTAATGACGGTCTGAACCAAAAAGAACGAAAACTGGACAAGGTTTTTAATTTTTTTTTTTTTTTTATTTGAACAAGGCTCAAGTGAAGGGGTCGATCTCATTGCCAGGTTATTTCAAAAGAAGCTTATCGGGAGTGTGTACAAGTGTGTGTGCGTATGTGGCTAAAGGGGGGGGGGGGGTTGCAGAAGAGACAGGTGGTCTCTCAAAGTAGAAAGGCAAGCTCACTTTGTTTTTAGGAAATTAATTGATGGTCTTTCTTTGGGGAAGGGGAGCAATGAAAGTGATGTTTGTGCAAAAATGGGCCTTCTTCGTTTATTGGTGTGTGGACTGCCATTAACGAATGTAATAACCAGAGTGGTACTGAAAGTATAAGAGATGGATGACAGATTGGTTGTTGTTTATATTCATAATTCTGAATTGCTAAAGATGGACTGCCATCTTTTCTTCAATCAGTCATTGGTTGTTTTTGTTCTCATTGATGTAGGTTCTGGTAGGTTCAGTGCAGGAAATGGAACGTTCACAAAATGCATGGTTGTACTGTAGTCCAGTGTAATATATCTTTTATTATCCCTGAAAAGTTTTCAGGCATCCATTTTAATATTTGACAGCAGACATTCCAAATAGTTTTACATTTTTTCAGTAGATTGTTTTTGAAAAAAACATTACTCTTTCAATTTTCAACTATTCAAATAAACCACTTATATTTACACTTGCAAAAAGTAATTTTTTTGGATTAGGGATAAAAAGCTAAAATTTAGCAACTAGACAATAACAAGAGGTGAAGTGAGCCTGCTAGCATCCAGATACCTTGATCCCCTTTGCACTTACAGTATGTGTCCATCTGTTTGAAAAGAAAAAAAAATAAGAGTATAAGAAATATGCTCTTTTATGGTGCTCTCAGAAAGAAGACAAAAAATAATTTTGGAAATGTCATGGGTCTTAGACAGGACCACTAACAAGACACAGATAAGAAATGTTCCATAATCAGCAAAAAGTGACTTGACTAATTAAGAAATTGGCTCAAGTGAAAATGGTGGCCCCTCCACGAACTGAGCCTTTTGACCTCTGAAACAGCTTGTCCTCTGTTCGCCCGCTTTGCATCTTATTATTATTTGGGTGCTGATTAAGGGGAAAAATATTAAATATTAAGGATTTTGAATCTTTAAAAGAATCTTAAAATTAGTTTAAGAGAAGCATGTTTCAGCATTAATTTGTTACTAACTAAGAAAGCAGCTGGAACAAAAATCTGCTACCAAATCAGCTCTCCAGAATTTGAACTAGATCTTTGTCTAAGCAGCTACCAGAACTATAATATAATATAATATAATATAATATAATATAATATAATATAATATAATATAATATAATATAATATAATATAATATAGGCAGCATGGTGGGGCAGTGGGTAGCGCTGCTACCTCGCAGTTAGTAGACTGGGTTTGCTTCCCGGGTCCTCCCTGCGTGAAGTTTGCATGTCCTCCCTGTGTCTGCGTGGGTTTCCTCTGGGTGCTCCATTTTCCTCCCACAGTCCAAAGACATGCAGGTTAGGTGCATTGGCACTCCTAAATTGTCTCTAGTGTGGGGGTGTGTGTGTGTGCCCTGCGGTGGGCTGGCGTCCTGCCCGGGGTTTGTTTCCTGCCTTGCGCACTGTGTTGGCTGGGTTTGGCTCCAGCAGACTCCCATGACCCTGTAGTTAGGATATAGCAGGATGAATAATGAATGGATGAATAACATAATAGCAGAGGTATTCAGGGCTTCCCTGGGAGGGGACACCAAGTGCATTTTGGAACAAAATCTAACCTAACATTTTCCCCTGTACAAGTGGAGAATCTGCAGAATTTGGAGAAGATAGGTTCAAAGGTGTGGATTTGCATACTAGACAATTACAGATACACAAACACTTCATCTTTATTTGTTGTATTACATTATACTAGCCACATTAGAGTACATCTAAAAAATATATCATATTTGATATTTCCTGCCCTCTTGTACCTCTATTTCTTGTACCTTTAGCATTCTTGTATGCCTTTACTCAGTATTCTAGTGTGTCTCAACCTCTCGTCACTGAGGTCCATCTATCAAACACATTCCCATGAAGCCTGGTTCTCTGACTCTGTCCACTTTTGGTCTACCACCAATGGTTGATGAGCCCCCACTACCCACTGTGAAAACATCATTTATATTCTTAAGAATGCTTGCCATCTTTAAAGGTGACTCTCAGTGTGCCTCCTACACATTTACTCATTCTCATATGCCCCAATCTCTATTGCCATGCTCTGTAGCTTGTGTCATCAAAGCTAAATTGACCAATCAAACCAAAGTCAAACTGAGCAATCATATTGCTCAGTGGGACCAGACACTCTTTCACACAAACACACACACACACAAAGTAGCGTTTTACTATATGTTGTATTATTATTATTATTATTATTATTATTATTATTATTATTATTATTATTATTATACTGTATTTAAACATGACATTCTCAAGTTCACATGATCAAATATTACATTATATAGTGTGAAGCGAAAAATACTGATGGCTGTGAAAATCTTTGGGTGCCAACCCAGCAACACCCATTTAATCACGAAAATGAACAGTTCAACAAAAAAAAATCGTCTTGTAGGATGCACAAAGCACAAATTAAAGTGTTCCTTTTTCTGGTGCTCCTTGCATAGTCAAAAATCAGCTCTCAAGCTCGCCATCTCAGGGTTTTTTTAGCTCATATTCTTCAGTTTGTTGTTGTCTCCTGGTGATGGGACAATGCTGTGGAGGAAACCAGAGACACAGTTTGCCGCAGTGTCTCCTTGCTCAGCGGTAGAAGTGTTCGGCTTAACTCAGCCCTCTGGAACATTTCTAAACGTGCATGCATGACAACAGAGATGTTTTAGTCAACAGAGTCAAAGCAATAAACAATAATCACAATGTCTCTAATATATAAAGGAATTTACTAAATTATATTTTAACTGTTTTTTTACAATGCAGCAATTATGGCTTAGAAATTAGTGCAAGTGCCAGGAGCTCCACCAGAACTCCATTCCAAAGTGTTGTAGATCATTGCTTATGTTGACTTGATTACGTAACAGGATTCTCTTGAGTAAATTTGGCCAAGAACTAAACTAGTTTTACTGTTTCCACAATTTTCAATTGAGTTGCACAAATTCTATTTTAGTCTTTTGCTAGCAGGGTGGGTAAGTGAGCAAAACACCATCCCAGTCATTATCAGTTCATTGGTTTCCTGTTCAAGGTTATGTTATGATAATATTTGAAATGGGATATTTTAGCTAAATTAGTCATGGATAAAACCAATGACCACAATTTATGTGATCATCAGTTAAGTTGCCCAAATGTTGAGATTTGCTTCAACCCTTATATAATAGGTGTTATATGTATATGTAATTCCCAGAATTTCTGGCCATCTTTTATTTTTATGTAAAGTACATACTGCACATTGATAAGCAATATGCTGCTAAAGAAACAGAATTAATAGCTTTGCAGTCAGTGAGAGTCATTATTTTAATATAGGAAAAACTCCAGAGAGGAATGAAAAGGGCTGTTGAAGGCAGAATGGGCAACTGGGCACAGTGTATTCTGCCCTTTGAGAATAAACTAGGGAAAGTAATTCAAACCAAGACCCACAGCGACATTCATAAGTTTTACAGTCACTAACTCACATTTAGCCAACATGTTTAACATTCCACTGCAACATCCGAACATTTTAATGACCACATGTTAAGTATAGGTATATAAAGTAATAAAAACTCATATGGTAACTTCATATATTAAAGCAAGATCATTTGATATCCGTAAAGGAGTACCACAGTTATGGTTCAAATAATTCTTATAGGGAACAAAATTCAAATAAATATATATAGACATATTAAGTCCATTAGTTCGTGCAGTGTTATACTCTAAATTAGTCTATGCTAAAAGTAAAACAAGAAAAAATCAAAGAATGAGCAAATAAAATAACTTATCTGAAGTTAATCGACTACTGTTTGCATAGTTATTAATTGAGCAGGTTGGCATTTCTATTTTTCAAGTACCTTGCTCACTTTTAAATTATATTCTCAGTTTTCTTTCTTTCTTTTGTGCTTTTAATTTTTTTTTAAGTATTAAAATATTTTTATACTTTGGCTTTATCTACGAGAAATCAAAATTATCATTGGGAATCATGTTTAAATACATGACTAAATAATGCATGTATCATTATTTTACAACATGAAATAGCACAGTGTTAACTGAAAGTCCAGTTTGCTTTCCACTTACCTACAAGGTAAAGAAAGCTGAAGATACTTTAATGAGAATAACTAAAGGAAAACTCAAATGTTGTTTAAAATACATTTTTGTGCTTGAAAAGATTTTAGCAAAGCCCATAAATGAACTGTAAGAGCTCTTATGTGAACATAACCGTACGTTTTCAAAGTAATGAATTTGGCCATGAGCCTTCCAGAATGTAATTCTGCATCTGGATTATTTAACTGTCACTCATGTATTAGGAATGTGTAATAGTAATAGCACTAAGGATCTTGTCTTAGAGTTCATATATGCCATTTGGCCAGAATAACCCTTAACTTGGTGTTTTAAATCAAATTTAAATAAATATTCAGTGCACAGCAATAATTTCATATGTACATGTGTCACTACTTAGAAATACTCCATTATAACATCTATCTATCTATTTAATACTCATTATAACATCTATCTATCTATCTATCTATCTATCTATCTATCTATCTATCTATCTAT
>JANRMT010062803.1:3632053-3663254 GCA_026402145.1 Polypterus bichir lapradei | reverse complement strand
TATCTATCTATCTATCTATCTATCTATCTATCTATCTATCTATCTATAACTTTAATTTTTATTTTACTTGCAAGTCCTAAAAGTAGATCATTCAGAATATCTCCATTTCCAGACATGCATCAGAATTTTAATTTGAAGCAGTTCTCTTAAGGTTAGTCCCAGTTCTCAGTTAAGCAGAAGGGGTCATCTTAGGCAGCAAAATAAACAGTTCCAAAATATATAAAAAAATCTTTCAGTCTCATTATTTATCCGAAGGTGAGTCCTTTTCCAGACTTAGTGGGTACTCTTAATTGGCTGAGTTTCTTGACAAACTCTACTATGTGCTTCCTATTCCTCCCTGTAACTGTCCGGGGTATTATGACCTGAAAGACCAGTCCTCTTTTTTGTTTTCTAATTTTCCTGGGCTGTCTCAGTCCCATAGATCTTTTTGTGGACCTTCAGGGGACGGTCCTATCGGTTACACATCCCCTTCTCCAAAAGATGCAGAATAGACATGGCAGAATCTAAAGCCCTAACCCCCTTTAAGGTATTTGTCCTGTACTCCCAGTATGTTTTAAACGGTGAAGTGAAGGAAACTACAGAAAATTCTTAAACATACAAATCTAAGTGAGCAATCAGTAAAAGAGAAGTGAATCTCCTCAGTTAATACAAACAACATTGTACTAATTTAAAATCCTGTTAGCAAAAAAAATAAATATAGCCAGTTGACAACAGGAAAGAGTCAAACAAACACTTCACTTTCATAGAATAGCTACAGTAAATAAACCCCAGCTTTTACAAAAGGGTTATTATGTTCATCTCTGAATTTTGAGTTTTTCTTGATTTGTATTTTGTTTTTTCTGCCTACTTTTTCAGCTTAATTTTGGTTAATTGTTTTCATTTAGTGTTTTATATTAGTTTAGTATTTGCTCCTTATTTATTATTTAATTAAGTCTTGTGATAAGACTCATGATCAGGTAATTATGCTGTAAGGTCATGTGTATGTATGTTTATGTTAATTTATTATTTTTATATATAATTATAGAGTACTAATGTAATGCACACTACTGCCACTATTGCATATATTGGTATTTATTGACATTTATATAGTCATGTATTTATTTTTATAGTGTTTTTTTATGTTCTTTTTAATTCACAGTCTTGGAGCTAAGCAACTAAGCATTTCACTAAATATTGTACTGTGTAAAATTGTATGGGACAAACAAATTTTGATTAGATTTGATGTGATTTGCATTTTGTCATTCTGTAACTCCTGTAAATATTATTGGTTGTCATCCTGTTGATGGTGTTAGAATTATTGGTTTTATTGTGTCTTTGCTTCAGTTTTGAATTTTCTCTTTTGATTTTTGGTTGGTTTTTGATTAATTAGTGTATGATGGATTTTAATTTTTGACTTTGGATTTAACTTTACTGCTTAGAATCATGGACCACAATAGAGAGGAAATGTAAAAACTCTGGCTTGAGAGACAAGTTCAAATATAAAACTTTACAAATGTTTATAATTCTCAAAAAAAAAAGCAAAAATGGTAATAAAAAAGCCACAAGGTTTGTCTATAAAGGAAACCCCCAACAAACAAATCCTAAATGAAAATACAATACACTTGAGAACCAAAGGCAAGAAACAAGAAAAACCTCAAAAACAGATACTCCCAAATTACATATTCACTCCAAATGACAATGAACCACTGTAGGACCCTCCACCCACCTCAGAATATATAAGTTGAGGGCAGTCCCATAGAAGCTCTGCCTCTTGAAGTTCCACACACAGGACACATGTCACAGAACAGAGGACAGATGATACATAGATAGGAAATGATAAATATAACCGAACAATAGTAATACAAAATGATAAATACCTGAAAAATAATACTTCACAATAAACAAAGGCAATGCTGAAAAGGAAAATAAACAAAAGCCACAGAACTCACCCTGGATGAAACATAACCATATTTTTGTTCTAATTTTTTAATTTATTACATTAATTAATGAAGCATCCTGCAAGGCCAGGTTTATTCTATGTGGTTTCCCTGTAATGTTTTTTCATTTTTAAGGCAAGATCATAACAGCCTGCTTTTGTCTGAACCCGTATACACATCTCCTCCAGTTGCTCTCTTTTCTGAAGATTCGGTGCTTAAGAGAGCAGTGGCTCATAACTATATAAAGCGATAAGCCTTCCAAAATGGTTTGTAGTGGAGGCCTTTCCGAAAGTGTAGGCAGTTGCTTTAGGCAGAATACCACACAGCTAGAGTTGTTGAATAAATTGTGTTTCTAACACTCCAGTATTGTTAAATTGAGTTAATTTATTCTAACATGATTGTTTGGGCACAAAGACACAAGTAGAAGAGTTAAATCTTATCTCACTGTTGATTGCCTTTACATACACATTACAATTATGTGTATAGTTAATGGCATTATGTAGGACTTGTTCCTTGTGATTTTTCTGCTGCTTTTCTTATTTTTTTTTTTAAATTGGTATTCAAGGTATTATGCAAAAACTTTTAAAAGACAACATATAAGGAGATCTAAATACATTTAAATAGAGTAGCATATGCCAAATGTCATGGTATAACTGGCAACAGAAGTATATACGACGTATACTTCACCTCATCACAGGGCGTCATCTTGTGGTTCCCTTTTTACCAAAAATGTGTGTTGTATGTTTATGAAAAGTAATACTGTTTGTCCACATTCATCTACCTGCTTATCCGACTTCAGAATCACGAGGACTCAGGAACATTTTCAAGTGCCCATCAATTACCATAGGCTTCTGCTCTCTACCGCATTCAAACACAGAGTCAGATATCAGGTCAGGGTAAAATTTGTAGCTGGGCTGCAGTTATTAAAGGAATCTTTTAACATTTTAGAAGTACGGTGGTTGATTAAGTAACAGATTGTTAAGTATTTGACTCCAAAACCCCAATGTTTGTTGTTGCTGTGGTATGTGGAGTTCATTTTAAAACCACAAGGCAATTGGTTAAATTCCACTTCTGCATTTCTATGTGACCCACAGCAAGTTTTTAATCTGATTGTCTGCAGATTGTGGGGATATGCATTTTTGTAAAAAGAAAAGTCGGGATTTAACATTAAAGGCACAGTATAATGCAGTATAGAAATTACATTATTTAATTCCTCTTTTTAGTTGTATTAACTTGCTGTATGGCTATAGCCATAGATGATGATCTCACACTGAAATGGGACAAGTGGGCTGGGGGTGTATTGCCTCAGACATTTCAAAGTCGATCTTTTTGACCAGTCTTGTTTATTCCATGAAAGCTGCAGTCCTTATACCTTAACTATTAACCTTGACATATACAAGGTGGCTTATTTTATTGTCTAAATGAGCAAAATGAAACAGAATGCAGGATCAAATCCCTTTTTTTTATGATTTAGACCCCTAACTTTGTACTCTTCTGTTTTAGTTAACTGAGCAATATCTACTTGGGCCTGCACTGTTAGTCAAAAAACACTATTTTTATTAATTAGCCAAGGTAATAAATCCACATCAGAGCTGACAATGGGTCAATGGGACATGGGTCAAATGGGTCAGCAATACTGGATTGGCCATGTGGATCACAGGTGACCCACTGACCCATAGCAGTTCGAAATTTTAATTTAATGCTGAAAATACTATGTTTTTAGTCCCATGTCACTGTAATGTAATAAATGAAAATAGCTGCAGAATTATTAGGCCTACTTACTTACTTATCTCTAGGATGACTGACGGATCAATTGACTTTATTTCTACATTTACATAATATGAGTTCTATTGACACTGCCTTTCTGTGAACTCTGATGTATGCCAGCTGGACAGCTATTCCCATGAACTGGTCAAATATGCAAGCCAGGCATACATTCCAACCTGCCAAAAAGCTTTACACATGGGTGAGAAACAAGGCCATAAGTAACATGTTTTCATCAATTTTGGAGAATTGTGATGTGCTGATTCCATTGCTGAAGCAAAAAAGGAACACTTGATTTCCAAAATTGATATAGACCTTTGAAAGGACATGGTGTCCTTCATGAACATTTTTCGTCTGTTATTTGATTTTCTTGAATATGCCAATATTCCCACTTTGTAAAATTCATTGCCAGTTTATTACACTCTTCAGGAAGCTTGGCATTCTGACAGTGATATGATTAGTCTGATGAAAAACGAATTTCTAGCAGCATTAACCGACAAATACTGGAGCAGTTAGACCATTCTGCACTTTGTTGCACCATATCTTGATCCAGCTTTGCAAGGATTTAGCTTTGTGTAAAACCTAAAAGATCACCAAGGGTTCTTTGAACAAGTGAAGGCTTCATGCTGAACCGGACTGACTCAACCGCTGATGATGTTACTAAAGCAGCCACAGCTTCTGCAGATGTTTCCAGATGTGTCAGATTTCATCTTGAGTGCACCATTGGAACTGTTACACAAGAAGCTGAAAGCTGATCCACTGGCATGCTGCAGATGTTCCAAGACAAGTGCCAGTAAAGTGAGTCAAGTATCCATGCGCACACTGGAACAGAGTCAATGATGAAATGAGAGATTACAAGAGAGAAGCAAACCCACCTCATCATACAGCTTCTGCATCTAATCATTTTGACCTGCCGCAGTGGTGGGGTCTTCTTTGCAAGATGTTTCCTTTGTTATCAAACATCACTAGACAACTCTTTGTAATTCCAGCGTCTTCAGCTGAATGTGAGAGACACTTCATTGTATTCAATGCGTGACACATAATTATGTCACAATGCAGGAGCATGTTTCCAGAAACTGTTGAAGCTATTTCAATCATGTTTGAGGGGTACAACAGTAAGCTGATCAAGTGATTTTGGCATAGTGACTGGCACTGGCAACACTGGCTCAGGCTGACACTATTGTCTTTGTTTAGTAAGATAGTAATACTGTGACCATTGCAGCTGCAGTGCATGTCTTTCTGCCCATTCCTGAATGAATGGTAATTTCATTAAGCTTATAAAGTGTGTAATGAACCAACAACCTTTTACAAGCAATAGAATGTCATTACAGTTATCCATTAAAGTGCAGAGGGTTAAGTTCAACAAACCAAAACTCTTTTTATTGCACACCTATTCCTGACGGAATGCAGAGTTGCAGAGAGCATAAAAAGTAAATGTACAGTTGTGTATACAGTAATCTTAAAAAAATAAATAATACTAATAAATATAAAACAAAGAGGAGGACTTGCACCATTGCTGTCACAATGAGAACTAGTTTAACAATGCAGTGCCAGTTAGCAAGAGGCTTATGTTTGTCAACTGTATCCTCACCTGCTCATGCTGTGTCTGAAAATAGGAAAATGCACTGTGGGTCGTGGTTCATGCAGGTCACGGGTCAAAGGCATGATGGGTTACATGTGTCACAAAAGAGTTATAACAGGAAAGGCATCATATCAATTATATACCATTGAAAAATTTTGATTTTTTTATGTTATTTTATTTAACACCAAGAATGCTTAATATCTCATATCCGCAAAATTACTACATACATAATAATAATTGTTATTATTCACATAAATCTGCTTTACATAACATGTGACTCAAGATGATTCACAGAGTGACTAGTGTAATAAAATAATGTGTTTTTAAGATGAAATACATACAAATGAAAGGAGAAAATAGAGAATTAACCTATGAAAAAGCTTATGTAAGGATATTAGCAGATCTATCAGACTATTAGCAATTAAAACAATTTTATACTCACTATAGAAATAAAATCTAAACTTTGAAAATACAAAAAAAACAATCTAACTAGCTTTGCATAGTTTTTTAGTTAATGACTATGAAGCTTTAAAACCAAGTCTTCTTTACTAGGTGGAGTCAAACTTAAATATAATGTTGATAAGAACATCAAAGACTGATTATCTTTGCTAAAGCTGCTGATATTTTGAAAGTCATCTTTTTTTTAATTCAATTGTCCAAATGAGCAAACTGGATAAGACTGCAGGATCAGATCACTTTTCTTTTCTTTTCTCTACATGCCAGCCATTTGAACTAACAAAAACAGCAGGGTGTTTCTGCTGATTCCATCATTTCCCACTCACTTTGGCCAAAAAAACGGAAAGAACAACTGAAAGAATCAAAAAGCAATATTGGCAAACAGAAAATTACAAAGAAAAAATAAACTCCATTCTAGTGTGTCTAACAAAACTAAAACATTGTTAGATTTCATTAATAGATGATTTTAGTGTACTTAATTGGGTTTTGGTTAAACATCTTTCACTCATATGTTACACTCGGACTAACCAGATATACTGACCACGCACTGGAACACTTTGTTCCCTACCTGGCAAAGGACAGCTAGAGAAATGGGAGCCAGAATTTTAGTCATTTGGAGCTGATAGTTTTCCACTTCATGAAAAATAAAGTTCAAAAAAACGCCTTTGAAGGCTTTCCTTCAGTGCATGGGAAAAGATACTGCATATTTCATTCTAAATGCTTTCTAAAACCCATTTTTTAGACATTTTGTATGCTAATATTGCACACTACTTATGTAATTTGTTTTCTGGTCAATTTACTGAAGCAATGAAAATATAATATAATAGAATAGAATATAGTTTACTCCCACAGTCCAAAGACATTAGATGAACTGGGGTTGTTAAATTGGCCCGTGTGTGTGTGTTCACCCTGCTGTGTACTATCAGATGCTTGCTGGGATAGGCTCCAGCTTCCTAGATGGATGGAGGAATATAATATAATATAATATAATATAATATAATATAATATAATATAATATAATATAATATAATATAATATCTGCGGTGGGCTGGCGCCCTGCCCAGGGTTTGTTTCCTGCCTTGTGCCTTGTGTTGTCTGGGATTGGCTCCAGCAGACCCCCATGACCCTATAGTTAGGATATAGCGGGTTGGATAATGGTTGGATGGATAATATAATATAATATAATATAATATAATATAATATAATATAATATAATATAATATAATATAATATAAGTAATTAGGATATACCGGATTGGATAATGGATGGATGGATGGATAATATAATATAATATAATATAATATAATATAATATAATATAATATAATATAATATAATATAATATAATATAATAAATTTCTCAAACCTGCTTGATCCTGGCAGCATCGGGCACAAGTCAGAAGACAGTGCGCCACAGGGCCTGCTGACGCACACCTCTATACGGCCAATATGGAATCAACAGTTAACCTAACTGAAAATGTCTTTGGGGGTGTGGATAGAAAACCCAGAAGAGTAGGAGAAGGAAAATTCACAGAGATGCAGCACAGACTACAGCTGGGCATGGGAGTTTAACCCAGAAAACTGAATTCATTATATAATGTGCATTTTTATTATAATTCAATTGTGACTCACAGTGGCTGCAACCTACCTAGGCAGCATTGAATACAAGGTGGGAACCAACTCTGAGTGGTACATCATAGTAAGATACGTCCATTTTCTAACACACTCATTCAGTTCAAGGTGGTATACTCATAATATTATATAATATCATATAATATAAGCTGCCTGCTGGTTCTCCTTTCAGATTCCTTATTCTGCTAGATATGAAAAAAGAACATGAGGATATAAAGGGAGAATAAAATCCAAAAATATATATTTCAAGTAGAGCTCTAAGATGTAATATGTGAATCTCTTTAAAGGAGCTAGGGTTTCAGTTGCTTCTCTAAAGCAGACATTTTCACACTTTCAGGTCGCTTTTCCATTGCTGTGTATACATGAGAAAGAACAACAGTAGGCTGCTTTTTCGATGGGGGTGGGGGTGAGATTTAGAAGTTTTGTTTTGTCTTTTTTCTAGGAGCTAAGCTTGATATGTTTTTTCATGAAATGCGAAAAAAGAGAGAATCTGGAGAAACAAAGAAAGGCTGTCTGAAGTCAAGGCAAGCAGGAAACATAACTCTCTGAGGACTTTGCTCAGCCACTGTAGCTCAGCTCTCCAAAATCTCTCTCTGAATTAGAGTTGACAGTTTCTCTGCAACTCACACTATGCGCTCATTATCCCTGAACCCCTTTGCTTCCCCTTCCTTTCCCCTTATGCACCAGTGTTGTCTCCTCCAAAAAAAAAGTTACTTTTAAAGTGATCTCTGCTGCTGCCCTGAAATGAGACAAAAGAAAAACAAAGACGAAAAAGTTGAGGCTGATAATCAGCATTTCATTGTTACTCTGACTTAACTGTATCTTTTTGTTTTGGAAAGAAAATGGGTGTTATATTTTGTCCAGTAAATTTGCTCTCTTTAAGTGTTTACACATAATAAACAAACACATTTTTACAGAGATTGCAAAGGGCTGATGAGTTTTTTAAGCTTATTGTAAAAATGTACAAGAAGCTGAAATTTGTGTTTTACACCTTTCATTCATAGGTGTCTCCATACAGTATATTAAAGATCACTATTTAAGACAGGTCTGATATTTCTTCACTAAAAGAATGATTTTTTCTTTATGCATTTCCTTAATATGTTTTTTTCTACATTAAGGAATACTAAAAAAAACTTTCAAGTATTTCAGTTTAATCTTTCTAAAATGAACATTTCTAATGTTAGTGTTGAATTGTTGTGAGTAAGGTGTATTTTTGGATTATTTGTTTTTTTAAGAGTTTTTTTAAGCCCCTGCAGTTGAACTAGACCACTGCATGTCTAACAGAGTATGTAATCTATTAGCTTTAATTTTTGAGAGGTTTGCATTACTGCAGAATTAAAGCAATGTTTCACAGGGACCCTGTTTATAATGTCTGCACTGGCAATGTGAGGCAAAAAGGTCTTTTCCACAATAGCTTTACTGTTAGCTTTTCTCAGTAGAGACTATATGCTGATGCTTAAGAAAGTTAGGGCCAAATAGCTTACAGATAATGCAAAAGATTTAAAATATTCTAGATCTTCTGGTATTCTCTGCTGTGCATTTTTAGTTTTCGCAAGCAGTAAAATGTGAATATTTTCAAAAATAAATAATGTACAGTATGTGAGTGAAAATGCCACTTTGAGAAACTATAAAATCCTTATGTTTAGGACAAGTGATACAACTTTACAACTCAGACTATAATATTTATAATTTTATCTAATTAAGCTTTTATTGCCATACAAATATTCGCTGGCTTACCTAATGTTACCTTCCAAACGTTAAAATCACAATTAGTAGAGTAACTATAAAATCCTTATGTTTATAATGTATCAATTGCACAAGAGCTTACATGCCATACATACTACTGTATAATACTAATATCTTTTACAATTAAGTCTTTATTGTCTTACAAATATTCACTGTCTTAACTAATGTCACCTTTTCAAGCATTAATATCCCTAATTAGTAACTGTAAAATCCTTATGTCTATAATGTATCCGTTACACTGGAACTTATATCCTGTACTATAATGTTAATATGTTTTACAATTAAGGTTTTGTTGTCATCCAGATATTCATGGTTTTAACTAATGTTAGCTTTTCAAAAGACAGAATCACTATTAGTGACTATACGGTCTTAATGTTTAATAATATATCCATTTGATGTTACATTCCCATACAATAATATTAACATTTGTAACAATTGAGCTTTTTCTGGCATCCCGATATTCATAGTCTTAACTAATGTTACCCTTACAAGCGTTCATCATGATCAATTATTGAGGTCATCTGTTTACTAAACCAGCTTAATGCAGTTTCAGAGTCACAGGACACTGGAACGTGTGCATCAGCATTTGACCTACAGTAAGGTAACCTAAAAGGGCACAACTAAAGAGTATGTCTTGTGCATGTGGGAGTAGGCAAACCCAGACGGATACCTCCTGAACCTGCAGATATTGTGATCAGGTTGAAATCTGGACTGAGTCTCCTAGAGATGTAAGGCAGGAGTGCTACCCTCAGTGTCTCTGTGTTGCTATTATTACATTATTACTAATGTTGTTGCTCTTGAACCTCAGAAATGTTTACAGTAGGGGTAAATTAACCCCCTTATGTTGTATTTTTGTTTTTTAGACTCTTCAGAAATGACTTCACATGGAAAAGATTTTCTTGCTTTTCATTAAAACCTCCCTTAATAGTTTTAAGCGCTCCCACAATTATTGAATTTATGCCTGCATTCATATTACACACATTTCTAATATTACATTTCTCTTGACTGCATAGAAACCATTAAATTGAAAGCAAGAACAGGGCACTGTGGTTAAACAATGGACAGCATCATTTTCTAACAGTTCCTAGATCGATTCCCTACTGGAGTTTTCATGTAAAGCATTCATGTTCTCCATGTGAATATGTAGGCTTCCTCCTAGGACTCCGGTTACATCTCTCATTCCAAAGACCTCTAAGATATATCTCAAAAGTCCAGTGCTGAGGTTTCAGTATTTTACATTTATGTGTTGTGTACATCGCACCAGTGAACTCATAAAATGTTTGGTTGATGCAGCTTTTTTGTCATTGATCATTGTAAAATTATTTTGGTAACATTTCATAAAAGAGGCTATGCTGTTTGTTATACTTCCTTCAATTAGTGACTTATTACTATGTACCACAAGCAAAGCCTTTATTAAGGCCCTCTTGTATAGCAGTAAGTGACTAATTCATGCAGTATAGATAGCCCTATTCAAATGACATCAGTGCCTTGTAAATATTATTAAAATTAAAAAAGCTTTTTGTTTAGGTCCTGTTAGTAATTAATAGAACACTATACTTGGTCTGTGTTCCAGAGTGTCATTGGTGCTTTGTAATTCTTACTGAGACTAAACAAAGCTTTTATTAACTTCTTGTTATATAGCAGCAACCAACATACCTGTAGAATCCCTTGTTCTGTTAACATTTATCAGTCAGTCAATCATTTTCCAATTTAACATTTATATTTAAAAAAAAAGGCCATGGAATCAATGAAGACACAAGAGGGCAGTAGTACTTTTTCTGTGATTAACTGGGAGCAGTTCAAGAAAAACATGCTGTGGAAGGGGACGCCAGAAAGCGGCCAGTCTATGGGCCGCATCTCTTAACACCTTTGAAGACAAGACAGACATGATTTCAGCAGGGGTCTAGACAGGCCAGATGAGAGATAGAGTGAGAGAAAGCAAAGTTTAGTGGTTTGGGACTTAACACATGCCAGCCTGGCTTGCCGTGGGCACTTGCATAGGCCTCCAAGGAGAGTTTACGGAAAAAAAAGCAGAGCCACAGCAGAGGCCTAATTCAAGTGCCAGGCTGTGCTCACTTGTTTGGGTTTCAACATATCATGGCTCTCTACCCAG
Source organism: Polypterus bichir lapradei (assembly GCA_026402145.1). Taxonomy (NCBI): domain Eukaryota; kingdom Metazoa; phylum Chordata; class Cladistia; order Polypteriformes; family Polypteridae; genus Polypterus; species Polypterus bichir. The sequence goes on along the minus strand of JANRMT010062803.1, from coordinate 3,652,046 downwards.
TTTGTTTGCTTTGCTTGTTTTTGTGGTTGCCTGGTGGTGTGCCCATCTCGTGATTGCTTGCGTGCCTTTCCAAACCGCTGACGTTTGGTGACATAGGAACCTTTGGATGTTGTTCAGTTGGGGAGGCTTCTTATAGCTGGCGTTTTGCTCTGGCTCAGTTTTTCTTTTTCCACAACAAATCTGGTTAGACAAGGAACCCAGACAGCAAAAGCTCCAAGCACTGCAACACAAGCGCGCTTGCTTGTGGCTTTCACTTTATTGCATTTGCTGTTCTCCCATAAGACAGAGACAAGCAGACACCAGAAGCGAACCAAAACTAACAACAGGTGATCTGTGGGGAATATTGAGCACAAAAGAAATCAAGTTGCCAACTTTGATTCTACAGTTTTCTTCATAAAGATCGCATTTATTTGAAGTAACATTTTTAGAATAAAGAGCGGCAGTTGTAACAAATACATAAATTATGAATAGGATCAATGATTTACTGCTTTCTTTCCACAGCAAAAGGTCAATGTAAGAGCTAAAAAAGTATATTTGTTGCTAAATTCACAAAATGTCATATTACCCATTCATTTAAGAAGGTGTTTTAATGGCAGTATCATCTATTTTTGCTTTTCAGACCCCTCCTATGAAGCAGTCCGACGATCAGGATGGACCAATAGTGTGCACAATTCCAAAGGTGAGCAGCACACTAAAGATATTTTGTGGAAGACTGCAGCGTTGAGGCGCCTGCACTGTCTAATGATAGGAGATGCTTTATTTTTCTGAAAACTACACAACTGTAGAGCACATTGAATTTATTTACCAGCCTTTCCCCTGTGGAGGCAGAGGCCAAAGGTGAGTTTTGCCTGGTGGTCTTCTTGAGCTTTGGGTGGACAATTTTGACCTCAGGAAACCCCAAAGTTTCAGAAAGAGGAAGAGAGGTCGTCTGGGGCAAGTTAGAGGTCCAGAGGTTAAACTCTGTGTGGAAGTCGCTTGTTGCCTGAATGTGACTGGTAGTTGTGGTTCTAAGAAGGTTAGTGATTAGGGCTGCAGACTTACATTTTGAATGAATTTGCTTTGAAGTGAAAAAAAGGTAAGATATTCAAGACCTTGTAATAAACAAGTATTTCATTCTTAATTAATAGTATAAACAATATACTATATGTATATTAAGAAATAAAGTAAATACTTTAAGAGTAGTAAAATCATAAAAAAATGAAAACTAATACAATATACATATAATATTAACAAACATATATAAAAAGAGGGCGGCACGGTGGCACAGTGGTAGCGCTGCTGCCTCGCAGTTAGGAGGCCTGGGTTTGCTTCCCGGATCCTCCCTGCGTGGAGTTTGCATGTTCTCCCCGTGTCTGCGTGGGTTTCCTCCAGGCGCTCCGGTTTCCTTCCACAGTCCAAAGACATGCAGGTTAGGTGGATTGGTGATTCTAAATTGGCCCTAGTGTGTGCTTGGTGTGTTTGTGTGTGTCCTTCGGTGGGTTGGCACCCTGCCTGGGATTGGTTCCTGTGTTGGCTGGGATTGGCTCCAGCAGACCCCCATGACCCTGTGTTTGGATTCAGCTGGATGGATATATAAAAAGATTTTATATATTTAAACTTGTATGAATGTATATGCACAATATAGACATTGCCTAACTATTACTAGTAATAAAAAAGCTTTCATTTTGCATGCCATTTTGTTTTTCTCACAGAATGAATAGCACAGCTATCATAATAGCACATATAGGAAGAGAGAAATTTACAGAATATTAATGACGTACTTATGATCTAGAGTGATAACTACAGTGAACTGATGAAGAACAATGCAGGATAGATGAAGACGGTGATGATGGTTCTGATTTCTTAAGGGATATCAGCAGTCTAGCCAGTTTTAATTACAGAATAAGAATAACTGCACAATTAAAACATAAGATAGTGGTTCTCAAACTGTGGGGCAGGCCCCCCTAGGGGAGCACGAACTAACAAAAAGGGGGGCACGAAGATGTGAAAAAAAGAAAACAAGAATCAAATATATGAAAAATACATCTATTGAAACCAAAACAAATTAACTTAAACTACATTCTGATACTAGAAAAATAAATATAGAGTTATATAAATGTCGATAAAAGTTAAGTAGGTATAATAAAATATGCATCTATGATATATCACTAATTAAAAAAGAACAAATTGGTATTAGTGGGCTCCTTTCAAAAAAAACATTAGGGGGGCGCGATTAAAACTGTTATGAAAACTCGGGTCGCAAATACTTAAAGGTTGAGAAACGCTGACATACAGTAAGAAAAAGATTGAAGTTACGAATCAATGGTGTAAATGCCTTACATTTTTTTGCAATTGGACAATGTTTTTTTCAGTGATAATTTTATAGTAGTAAACAATTAGTTTTGATTTTAATAACACATAATGTAGTGTTAAAAATATTCTTCTGAATATATTTTTGTATGTGAAACATAAACAATATCAGATTAAAGAAAGGATGCAGATGAACTCACACCATGTCCAATATTCTGCAACCACTGTAAACCAGGACTAACAGCAGCTTTTTCGACTATTACATGCAAAATATCATTGTAGCTTTCCAAGTTTTTTTTCACAATTGTATCAATTTTCAGTCTGGTTAGATTTTTCTGGGTTTCAGGGCCATGAGATTGATCCATTAGTGAAAACTGTATTTCCTTAGATTGTCTGTAGTACTAGGATGTTGTACCGTGTTAGCCATTATGAATGTAGAGAAAAGCCAAGCAAAATGACACCTTTAATTGGCTAATTGCCTGAAGAAGGGGCCTGAGTTACCTCGAAAGCTTGCATATTGTAATCTTTTTAGTTAGCCAATAAAAGGTGTCATTTTGCTTGGCTTTTCCCTTAGATTGTCTGAAAATAACCAAGTATTTCTAATCAGTCAGTAAATAAGTTGGATATGTAGTTTTATAAATAACGCTGACACTGTATCATACGTATACAGAATATATTGATGAGTGCATAGTACATATCAGTACTTTCATACTTCATTTTAATATGTACATAAAATCAGTAATAAAGAATGATGGGGTATCTGCTTTGAAGGATGTCAAAAATTCTGGTGTTGCAGACATGAAAATATTGTACATAGTCAGCTATTCATGAAGATTTTGTCAATATTGGTGTTAGTGAACCTATAAACATTACTGGGTTTTGAGACTGAATTCCCCACGATTCAGTTCTATGCTGCTCCATTACGGGAGAACAACTGAAAAAGTGTTTTATGAAATAATTGGGATCTACGCTGCAATGGAGTTTTACACAAAAGTTAAAGGTCTGTGTGATTTCACAGTCAATGTGTACAGAAGAATTCATCCTGAAGCTCTGGGGAGTGACACACACTTCATTTGAATCACTGTTTAATCTGAGATTCAAGGTGGAGTCTAATTCCCCCAGATCTTTAATAGTAGCCCACCCTAGATGCAATTACTCTGAGTAGACTAATAAAGTTATTGAAAGTGAATAAATGAGTAATTGCTTATCATTGTCTAACTTGCTTTATCCAGAACAGGGTCTCTGGGGGGCTACAGCCTTTCCCAGCTGGCATAGGGTACAAGGCAGAAACAAACCTTAGACAAGGCATCAGTACATCATATTGTAAACACACATACTAGGGATAATTTAGTGTCACCACTTCACCTAAACTGCATGTATTTGCACTGTGGGAGGAAACTGGAGCACCAGGAGGAAGCCCACACAGACACAGGGAGAACAAGGAAGCTCCACACAGAGAGCACTCAGGGCACAAACCCTGATCTCTTTTCTGTGAGACAGCAGCACTACCGCTGCCCCACTGTGCTGCCATAAACAAATAATGTTTGATTAAATTAATACATATTTATCACATTAATGCTAAATACCTTATTTGTATGAAATTTTACTCTACAATTTTTGAAAAGGGTTAATGAAATAAATAATAAATAAATAATAAGTAGGGTCAAGAATATTTTTTCTTTACTCTATTTCAATGACTGACTGTTTCAATTAATTAAATATCTTTTGTTTAAGCTTTTACTGTTTAATACCTCAATTTTATTTAGCCATTTGAGATTATTACAGTAGCCCCCCATGTTTGTTCAACTGGATCATGGGCAGGTTTAGCTGCTGAAGTCTGACCAAAACATTTTGTGACTTATAGCCCAACATGCTAGCCACTAGGCCATACTACCTACCATTTTGTTAATCTTTTCTATACCTAAACACTTCATTGTATATTTTGGGAATGTAACTATGACAGATGTGACTAGGAAGGATTTAAAAGTACAATTTAAAAGAGATGCTAAACATTTTGCAGTTTAAATGTTTCTGTATAAAAGCAGTAAAAGCAGTATAACAATGAGAAAACTGATGATCTAGTAGAAGGTGATATCATCATTGCACTTTCATTGTCTTGGAAATGCTAACTATAAAAAAAATATTTTTCAGCTTCACCAGCTGTGGCACAAAATGGGTCCAAGAACTCTGAACAGCAGCGACCACAACCAGGTAGGAGTTATGTGGGCACCTGTCTGACAGATCAATTAGGCACAAAATCCGCCTTTTCTCCGTGGTCTACTCTTTCTTAGGTAGACGATGATTATCTCAACCCAAAGGGTTTTTTTTTTTTCTTTTGTAATTGCTTGTTTAAACATACCTAGCTTTTTGAAATATTTTTTCAACTCAAAGTTGTGCAATCCACTATAATGGAAAGTTGTTGTCTAGTTCAGAAGTCGTTCCTGCCTTGTTTGCAGGCTCCAGTTCCCCACACCCACAACCAAAAGTAAGCAGTTACAGAAAATGGATGAATGTATGTGCTATTCTGTCATCCTCTACTTTTACTACTGAACTCTTTGCAGCCATGAAGTGGAATCTGTACATGTAATTGACTACCCTTAAATGAGAGAGCAGAAGGATGTCTGCTCTACAGAAGTGATTTCTAAACTTGGTGTTGGGAATTCCTGTGGCTGCAGGTTCTCATTCTAACCAATTTTATAAAGTGGCTCTGAGGCTAAGGATCTGCACTGGCAATCGGAAGGTTATCTGTTCAGATCTCGTAAATGCCAGAAGTGATTCCACTCCGTTGGGCCCTTGAACAAGGCCCTTAACCTGCACCATCCTGGGTATGACGATAACCTGCATCCAGCCCTGCCAGCAGGTCCTTCAATGGCTGCACTCGGCTCGTAATTTGGGATCCTGAGGTGGTTTGTCTTGTGGTGGGTGTTGGCAACATGCTAGCCAGTAGGCCAGTCCCCTGCCTCTCTCGCTCTCTCTCTCAATTTTATCAACAGTCGCTTATTTGTATATGCTCAAATTAAGTGCAATCGTTTGCCTTCTTTCTTTTTAGTTCACTTTCTGCCTGCACAATTTGAGCTCATCAGTTGATTTAAATAGAGCTAAAGATGAGCAGTTAATTTAATATAATTTAAGTTTATCATCATATTAACAATTATTGGCATAAATAGTGGAATTATTTCAAAAGAAACTAAAAATTGCAAGCTAGGGTTTGGATGGCTTACTACAGCAATAAATAAATAATTTGTAGAGTATGTCAAAACATGATGATGTCATTTGTCTGGTTCTAGGTGTACAAAATAAAAATAAGCAAAAGGAGGAATGAAAATTCAGTGAATAGTGACAGTAAATATAGTTCATGCATTAAAATTTCTTTCTTATATACTGTCATTAATAGGTCCTCATATTCATATAGTTTTGGGTAATGAAAACTATTCAGATTTATCACACATAAAATTATTATTTATAATAAAGTAGTTGTAGCCTAATATAACAGCAAGTTGTAGGGCCATTAAAGGTCAAACTGTGTAATATTACATCACTTTCATTTGCTTCACTACCACCGCCATATCTGACACCAGGCGTTCAATGATAGGCCACCAACTGCCCAGGGCACCAGTTTATCTCAGGTCACAAAACTTGCCACACCCACAGAAACAATGGGAAGATATAGAGACAACAATCATCTTAATTGTATGTGTTATAACGAATGGAGGAAACCAAATATTGGCAGGGAAAAATTCAAATTTTGCACAAAAGTACATAATCCAGGCATCTAAGAACTGACTTCTGGAAATGCTACCTGTTAAACTACCATGCCATCAGCTGCCCAGATTCTACCTCAGGGCTTGCAAGTTCTAAGATAACAACACAAATGTTTATTTTCTTAAGAATCTTTATATATGATAACAAAATATAATTTACACTTACTATTTTGACTTTTGTATAGTCCATTTGTTATGTTCACAACTTCCATAGACCAGGTTTGAATCCTATCTTGGTCACTGTCTGTGTCATGTTTGCACCTTCTGCCTGTGTATTTGTGGGGTTTCTTTTCAGCCTTTTCTTATGTTAGCTTGATCAACAATTTGAGTTTGTCTTACTGCAGAGTATAATTTAGTGATGTTTTTTTCTAAATGTGAGTGTGTGTGGTGAGTGTAATCCCAAATGACCTGGTGTCCTGTCCAGGTTTGTTCCTTGCCTTACATATTTTTGCAGATCCTTGGTGTTATCTTTTAGTTTCTTACAACCTGCATTGGAATATTTAGGTTTATACTTCCAATTTTTAACCAGTACTTACATGTCCCTAATTGCACTACAGTCAAGGGTACAATGAATTTATGATGTGGTAGCTAATTGGCAGTCCCTGCATGGTTTATCTGGGATCCTGTCCAGAGCTGGTTCCCAAACTCTACCTAATACTGGTGGGATGGGGACCAGGAACCTGCAAACCCAAGCTGAATAAGTGAAGTTGATAATGAATAGAGTAACAGTATATCTAGGAAACCAGTTTTAATTCATAGTTCACACTGTAAACTATACATCTAATTTCATTCTTTACCATTTGTGTATTCTGACTGTATTGACATGGCTATTTGTCGCATCTAAAGTTTGATCATTGTTTTTCATTCATCTACAGTTTTGGGGATAATGTGTTAAAAGTAACATGCAATACATAGTCTGATTACTTTTTAAAGTAATGTGTAACCTAATGCAATACTTATTTTACTAAAGTAAAAATGCCAGCATTTCTTAAAAACAAAAACATATATGCATTACAGCTTTACTACTGGAGCTTATTCCCGACAATCCAAAAATAAAAAATAAAAGGAAAATGACTGCATTATTTCACAGAAGTATTGCATTTAGTCAGTAACACCATGCCTGCATGTGCTCTGGCTGTGAAAGCTAGTGAGGAAGTGATTAAGCATGTGCATAGCATGCAATCAAGTGAAAAGAACTGAACAAAAGTTATAAATATACATTTAATTCTGCATGTGCTGTGGGACAAATTTAACTGGTCAAGTTCAGGGTCACAGGGAGCCGGTGATTATCACAGACAGCAGCACTGGGTGTAAAGCAAGAAGCAAATGTGGTGGATGGTATGCTGGTCCTTTGCAGGACTCAGTCACACAGCCAAGCAGAAGAGAGTGTGCTGCATACAGTATAGTAACAGAAATCTGTTAATAAAGTTTCATCCAGCGATTTATTATAGATATGTTGTTGAAACACTATGATCTGAAGGAGCAGTGGCCACTGTTCAAATTGCTAATCTTCGGGGACTCGTTTTGAAAATGGAAAAATGGTATAGATTTATTTCCACAACATGTGAACAACAAAATGTATTTATAAAACACAAGACAATTACTAAATTTCTGGTCCATTTCATGAAGGTTCATATATTGGCTTAGGATTTATTAGGTTTAGGATTTATGCTGGCCAGGGAAATGTGCAGTTTTTCATAAAATAGAAGAAAAAATAACGCAAAGTATTGAACTGCTTGTAATGTTGTAACATGTAACATATTTAGTTCCTTTTTTGGTAAGTAATGAGTAATGTAACTAAATTACTTTTAAAAACAATGTTCCTCAACACTGCTTATTTATTTTCTTACTCTCTCGGTCCTCTGCAGGGTCTCTACAAGCTTTTTCCATTATCATTTATGAAGAATGCAGCTAGTCACACACGAATTCTGACTTCATTGCTTTAAGGCTGACAATGATCAATGAAAAACTTTGCTAGGCCTAGATGCTTGGCACAAATTAGAGAAAGAAAGAAATGTATTATTCAGCTAGATTATTGCATGTATACGCAAAATGTCCATCCCTTATCTAAAAACATTCTTTGCTTTAAGACTTTCTGTAATCATTTTTGGATTCATGACTGCTTTTGATTTATTCCATATTTTCCACCTGAGTGACACTTTTCTGACCGCCTTATTTTATTTTATTTTTTTATTTTCAGACCCCTACCAGATTCTAGGCCCCACAAGTAGTCGCTTAGCTAATCCAGGTAAGATTACTTTTTTGTCTTTGTTGCATTGGCAGTGTTTGCAATGCCTAATGTAAAAAAAAAATGATTAAGTGAATAAAATTGATTATTGCATTACTATGGCACATGTCAAGGGGTGGGATATATCAGACAGCAACTGAATAGTCAGTTCTTCAAGTTGATGTTTTGGAAGCAGGAAGAATGTGTAGTGTAAGGATATGAGTGACTTTGACAAGAGTCAAATTGTAATGAGTAGATGACTGGGTCACAGCAACTCCAAAATGGCAAGTCTTGTGTGGTATTCCCAATATGCAGTGGTTAGTACCTCCCAAAAGCATTTACAAAAGGCATGTGAGCATCAGAACTGGACCATGGAGCAATGGAAGAAGGTGGACTGATCAAACGAATCACATTTTCTTTAAGATCATGTGGACAGCCAGGTGCGTGTGTGTTGTTTTCTCGGGGAAGAGATGGCAGCAGGATGCTTTCTGGGAAGAAAGCAAACTGGCAGAGGAAGTGTGATGCTCTGAGAAATGTTCTGCTAGTAAACGTTGGGTTCAGGCATTCATGTGGCTGTTACTTTGACACGTACCACCTACTCAAAGATTGTTTCTGACAGCACACAACCCTTCATGGCAACAGTATTTCCTGATGGCAGTGGCCTATTTCACCAGGATAATGTACCCTGCAACACTGCAAAAATTGTTCAGGAATTCTTTGAGGAACATGACAAAGAGTTCAAGGTGTTGTCTAGGCCTAATTCCCAGATATCGTCTGTGGAGTCTGTTGAAGAAACAAGTCCAATCTATGGAAGCTTCGCCTCACAACTTACAAGGCTTAAGAGATCTGCTTCTAATGTATTTAGTTGCTAGATACCACAGGACACCTTCAGAGGTTTTGTTCACTCCATGCCTTGACGAGTCAGAGCTGTTTTGGTGGCACGAGGGCACTGTTGATGTTGTGGCTGATCGGTGTGTACTGTAAATACAGTAGTTAAACTGTAATTTTAGACATATAAACGGAAGTGCTATGCAGTAGATGTTTTGTATAATTCCTCCAGACCACCAAATAATTTCTTATAGTAAGTACAGTCTCAATGTAGACAAGGAGCAGTTCTCTTTAGTCCTCCCATATTGCTCTGCTCCTCATACTATCACCAAGAGTTAGCCCAGCAACTTTGTGCAGGAATGTAGTCTTGTTTGCTTGTACTTGCAGTCTCATTCACTGTCTTGAGTTTATGACCATAGCTGTTGATGGAGATATAGACTGAGTGGGAAATCAAAACCTTCTACCACTGATCTAGTTATCACTTAACCACCAAAATCTGGCACAATTCCTGCAAAATTGCTACTGTGCTGCACTAACTCATAGACAAGACATTAAGGTACTAGAACTCCTTCATTTGTGGTAGCTGCTGAACCATTATCTGAAGAGAACAAGCTCTTTTCCATTAGAGTACAATTAACTCAAATTTGACAGCGTTTATTCTCATCCCATCAACATTACACCCAGCTGTGATCCATTCCAGAATGCGTAAGAGATTAAGAGGATAGCATCAAACAGTAGATTTTGTTTAAACTGGATACTTTCCAAATCTTGGCTTTGCTTTGAGATTACTATCTCAGAAAAATGTGACCAGAGTAGGAAACAACACACCCTTGGTGGCATCCAGTGCATACATAGAATGGACTTCACTTATGTGAACACAGCTCTCTCTTCACAAATACAAGGGCCAAAAGGCATGCAGCTTTGACCCCAGAACCCCATACTCTTAAAGCAACTATGGCAAGACACTGTGGTTTTCACAACTGTAAAGGTTTTTGAAATCCACAAAGTATTTGTAAATAGGATTGGCAAATCACCGTGACTGGCAAAGACAATCTTTTCCACTAAAATATACATTTAGTTTTAGTTATACTTTATAACTCATTATTGTCCAATGAATGATTAACTGTGGACACATTCCTTTTCACATTCTCAGGCAACATCAAAGTTTAGCTTTTATTGATATGGGAAATTCAGTTATAACTGACTAATGTCCTGATTCCTATACGTACACAATGTTGGTATCTAATGCTTGGTTCCTGAGTCATACAAACTAAAAGATGAAATTACTTCAGGGGACAATATTATTATTATTAGCTTTCACCTGGACAGCTCTTACACAGTGTACAGAAAAAGCAAATACTATTTCCAGGATAGTCACCCAAGTGGAACTTCGAGAAATCACCATAAATGTAAACTAAAACCTATTTCTTAGTTATCCATGGAAGTAGAAGATATACAGTGGAGAAAAATGTCAAAATAACCAGTCACTTTTTGTCTCCCTCTTGCAGGTAGTGGTCAAATCCAACTGTGGCAGTTTCTGTTGGAGCTTTTGTCAGACAGCTCCAATGCTGGCTGTATAACCTGGGAAGGAACCAATGGTGAGTTCAAGATGACAGACCCAGATGAGGTGGCTCGACGCTGGGGAGAACGCAAAAGCAAACCCAACATGAACTATGACAAGTTGAGCCGTGCCCTTCGTTACTACTATGACAAGAACATCATGACTAAAGTGCATGGAAAGCGCTATGCTTATAAGTTTGATTTCCATGGGATTGCTCAGGCCTTGCAACCCCACCCTACTGAGTCATCCATGTACAAGTACCCCTCAGACCTGGCTTACGTGCCCTCCTATCACACCCATCAACAGAAAATGAACTTTGTGTCCCCTCATCCTTCCTCCATGCCTGTCACATCCTCCAGCTTTTTTGGAGCTGCAGCCCCCTACTGGAGTTCCCCTACTGGTGGTATCTACCCAAGTCCTAGTGTTCCTCGGCATCCTAACACTCATGTGCCTTCCCATCTCAGCAGCTATTACTGACACTGCTGCAGGGGGAACTGTACTTAATTCTGAACTTCTTTTTTGGAAATCTTTGAACTTGTGGAAACAAGGAAAACTTGGCAAAAACTGGATTTACCACCTACTTTGAAATGGAATACTACTTAAAATACCTGCTTGTACAGGAAGATTGTTTGGTTTTTACCGTGGATATTTTGTTTATCTTCAAAGTACTTTTCTTTTTTCATGATTCTGAGTGTAGTTCCAGGAGCCAGGATTATTATCATATTCTCTGTATTGCAGACATTTCAATGACGGAGGGGATCCACCTCTTGTGCAGTTTTGCTGCACTGGTGGTCCTTGCAAATCACGTACCCATATGTAAATCTCAAGGAGGATCAACCAGCATTGACCATAACAATTCAGAACCCATCTAAATAAACCAAAACATATTTTTTGTCTTCAGAATCTGAGGTTTTTTTTTTTAACAACAAAGCTTGAAAATCTGGAAACTATACAATGAAGGATTGGTCAGAATGAGAACATCTCACTGTGACTGGAAAGGCAACTGGAAGACTTGATATTTTTGGCAGCAAACTGGAATAAGACCAGCAATGGGACTGTGTATTGTGGCACTGAGAAAAAAATTCAGTGGTTATTCTCAACTATCGTTCTGCATTTCCATTTCTTTTCTGGATATATGCCCATTATAATGTGCACACCAAGGATCTGCAAGTTCAATGGCCTGCCAGTATCTACCTAGGTCAATGTTGGATTTTCCTTCTTCTTTTTATACTTCTGTCTCACACCTCTATGTAGGTTTGAAAATTCCAATGGAATTAACAATGGCATTCTAAATAAAATTCCCAAAGTTGAACGAATGACATGTGATCCGCACCTTTAAAAGTACATCACTGATGGCGAAGCAAAAAAATAAACTGAAAGCAAAACAAGGCCTTGGATTCGCGAACGCTGAGCGTTTGTCAGACCTATTTTTGTAATACATTGGATAACTCACGTGTCAGAGCAACTTACTGTATAACTTATGCAGAGTTATTTTCATATGATACAGTATTAAAAAAAACGAGTTGACCTCGGTCACAAATGCAGTTTTTACTATCAGAAGAAAAAGACGGTTTTAATGTAATTTGTACATCTTTTTTAAAGAATCTGTACATTTGGTTATTATGTTTTTAGTTTTTTGTACTTTGTAACATACATTGTTTCAGATTTGTTGTCTCCCTTAAAAAGTGCATTATATCCATTTCTTTAAAAGTTTCTCTGGCCTGTACCGTGTCTAGTTGGTATGATAAATATGTAGGTGGATGGTGGGGTGAAGGCATTTGAGGCGGATTATAGGACAACGTATATGGGTTCGGGAGAGGAACCATGACAACAATGAAAATATCAGATTATCATAGTCCAAAGGCCAAACTATTTCAGAAGATCACCAAAGCTAAGGCCAAGATATGGCTATGAAAATAAAAAAATGGTTGGCTGGCTGCATCTGGTTGTATCTGGGTGCATTTAACTTTATTGTATGTAGCATTACAGCAATAATCCAAAAGAATCAATGTAACCCCAATTCAGAGGGGCACATTCGCTACTTATATATATGCAAAGATGTACTATTTGGATATTAAATATATATAATTTTGCAAGTTATCACTTTTTTTGTTGTTCAGACAATGTTTGTAGTATGAAGGTTATTTCTTGTCAAAGGGTTAATTTGTAAAGAAAAAAATGTGAAAAAATAAATGATTTTTTTCTCTGTGAAGATTTTTAGTCTTCATACTCCATGCAGTGTATTTATAAGTGTTTTGATGGCACTTTTGACTCAAGTGTTTCCCCTTTGCTGTTAAAATAATTCAGTGTCTTGAGGCCAATAACAGAAGAATGATTAGTTGTCAATCATGTAGGAATCATAGGTATAACTTTGGTACAAATTTAGGGGGACTAAATGTGGAGAGGTCTGTCTTAAACATTTAGCCTGCAGTTAGATGAATGGATCCTAAGTAAGATTTCATGCAGGTTTGGTATGGATAAAGGTCTTCTGGCCTCTGAAAAGCTATACCAACTGTAAGAATAATACAAATGACAACTTGGCATTTAAAAATCAAACTTTTCAACGTATGCTAAGACTTCTTGCATCTATAATCTTGCAAACTGCATCACAGCATTAAGCCTAAAACCAGCAGCTCGACTTTTTCCCCTAAATTCTGATTAGATCATTAGAGCAATCTAGATAAGAACAGGCCATTCAGCTCAACAAAGCTTGCCAGTCCTATCCAGTTAATTCATCTGAAATAACATCAAGTCGAGTTTTGATAGTCCCTAAAATCTGCCACACTATTTGGTAGCTTTTTGCAAGTGTCTATGGTCCTCTGTGTAAAGAAAAACTTGCTAATTTTTGTTTGAAATTTACCCTTAACAAGTTTCCAACTGCGTCCCTGTGTTCTCGATGAGCTCATTTTAAAATAACAGTCTCAATCTGCTATAATAATTGCCTTCTTAATTTTAAACACTACAATCATGTCTCTTCTTAATCTTCTTTTGCTTAAAAAAGGCTCAGCTCTTTTAATCTTTCCTCATAACTCATCCACTGTAGCCCCGGAATCAGCTTGATTGCTCTTTCTGGACTTTATCTAGTGCTGCTATCTCCTTTTTGTAGTTTGGAGTATTCCAGTATAAATGGTGTGAACACACAAAAATGTTGCGTATGGCCATTTTCACACTTATATCAAGATGTATAAAAACTAAACTTGGTGTAAAGCTGCGCACATTTTCGCGGCAGCCTCGGACTATGTGTAGGCACGTTTCTTCTCGGTTTTGTAAACGGGTGGCACTCAGCATCAAAGCAGTGCGGTTTCCCTTTCTTTTTTATATTTGCATCCATGACATAAGCTTTATCAAATACACCAAAATTAATTGCATATCATTTACAAATTTAAACCACTTGATTGTAATCAGTCTGCAACAATATAATGTGCACAGAATAGCCAAACTATTCCAACAACCATGGCTACTTTAGCGTTGTTAGAAGACATCGCAAATGGAAGAATTAGAAAAGAGTGTGTATTTAAAGATTTTACTGATTTCTTGTCCCATGATAATGATTGGCTTCTAAGTCGATTTAGATTTCCAAGTGCTATCCTCTTGGTGCTATGTGCTGAACTGGGGCTGGTATTACAAAGGCAGACTTTGAGGAATTGTGCTCTGCCTGCTGCTTTGCAAGTTCTGTCCACCCTCTGGTTTTTAGCCACAGGAGCTTTTCAATGTGAACTGGAAGACCACCAATTGTGTATTTCGTCTATACTTGGCCCCTAATTATCCCCGGTATCTAATTGCTTATCTCTCTTACCTCTTTCACCAGCTTACAGCTAATGAGTAGTGAGAGGACTGGTGCAATAATGGCTGCCATCGCATCATCCAGGTGGGTGCTACACATTGGTGGTGGTTGAAGTGGTTCCCCTCCCCTATATAAATGCAACTAATTATTATTACAACTGAGGTGACCAACAAAGTTGTAGCATATTTCTTAAAAGTATGCTACATTGTGGTGTTGATGGAGCTGTACAAGGGTCTAAACAGGATTTTTCTTTAGTCTTGAGCAGAGAAGATGTAATCCAGGTGTTCAGAATTGTCAAACTCATCAATAAAATTAATTGAGGAGCTTTCTTTCAATTAAATATTGAACCATGTGGTTGATTGCACAAGTGGAAATGATATGGAGGAGGATTTAAGATGGGAGACCGGAAGCACATCTTCATACAAAGAGTCATGGGAATCTGAAGCAAATTGCTGTTATGTAATTAGAATGTAAACCTTAATATGTGCATGCAATAGGGGAGCAAGTTATTTAGACAAGTTTTACTTGGTCGGTAAGTATGTCAGGTACCTCTGTATCAATCAAAGACTACATATGTTGTAGGTGCTAGCTTACTACCGCTCGTTGTGCATTATTCACATTGTACCTTGCATCTTTCTCAAGGCATGTATTCATGTAGAGCGAGCTCTGTATAAGCAAGTGCATTATGCATGTGTGTGCATTGAAGTGAGCGTCAGCGTGGAAGCATTTATTTCCTAAATGACACCTTCATTACTTCGGAAAATAAGCATTGCATTGGAAATGATTTAATGATTTGCAATTTCATTTTATTTTCTACTTTAATCATATTTACAATTTTATTTACTGTGGTTCGTACATATCGTGATTGTTTTTCTTAGAGGTAATGCAAATTCATTTATGCATCGTGGTAAGGGAAATAGTAAATTCAAAAGTTTTTACTCAGAATGAAGTATTTGGTTAATCCTGAAACTTAAAGCCAGCAAGGACTTAGGCAATTGTACCACCAGAACCTTCAAAATATGAGACAACATGCCAAAGGAGGTCCACATGTCCTGTCCTTGGTAATTCTTATGGATTAGCTGATGCTTCTGCAATACAGCTCTATTTTAACTTGTCTATTATCTACTGTCTAGCCAAATGAGATTAATGGGCTGCAAGATTTCTTGTTTTTTAAACTTATATTCTCATGTTCTCACAGTAAAGAACTAGTCAGCTAGTGGAATGGTTATAGCATTTAAAGGAGACAGACATGCACCAAATAAATTCATTAGTGCATAATTAACATGAGGAATGATGACCCAAACCAAAAAATTAAGTGTCATTAAAAATGGAACAGAGAAAAGTGTGAAAGGACACGACACCTGTAATGACTGTGCAAGGAGCTGCAACTCTGAGGGAGTTTTCACCCAAGTCAGGTTCACTGGTCTATTGAGAGTTGACCACTGCTCTACAAACATCTAGCCTGTTATATTCTTTTGTCAAAGTCAGACCCGGGACTGACAAAGATTATCACAATGTAACCACAGATGGTTAACTAAAAGTGGTATACAAAAATCCTGGTCCTCCTCTTTTAAGTCAGTGAGTAACTGATGTTACATACTATTACAAATTGGAAAAAAAAATCAAATTCTCACCTAGAGGATCTATTCAAAACTTTTTTAAAACCTGGCAGGATCTAATTAATAACATTTTAGAATAAGCATTGATATTGGGGAAAAAGATTCTCTCCCCCTTTTATGTACTCTCAGCTGGCTGTTGGTCTTCCTCTCTTTCTCATGGATGAGGGTTGAATTGAATTTAGCTTTGTCAATTTTGACTTGCTAGTATTCAATGCTACTTGCTTTTAATAAATTCAATAAAATGGAAAAAAGTAGTATAAAACTGCAGTGCTACATGAGAGACAAAGGTTTGACCGAGTGAGCTAGGAAATTCAAACACAGGACATTCTAGGAACAAAAACACCTGTTTTGTCGGTGCCAAGTTTCTTTACTTTCAAGTTAACGGGAGGTCCAGGATATGGGAAAAAACTATTAGTCTACTGATCTATTCTGTCCTAGGTCAAAAAGCAAAGAAAAACACAGGGCTTGTTTTTTGAGGGGACCTTTAGCTCCCTTGGTGTTACAAATGCAGGACTTGAGTTGCATTGCATATTTTAAGGAGAAAAAGTAAAGGTTATCTCCAATGTAAGAGACTCGATAGTGTTCAGCAGGTTTCCAGCCTTATCTTCTTTACTTTTCAATTGTCATTAACTTTTTATACCCCTGCTGATGCCCACTGATGATGCCCTTCACTAAATCCATAGCCTGAGTCAGTTTTGGTGTTTTTTCATGGAAGCTGCACATGCATCAGTGTGTCAGCTTTGTCAGCAGGGTAATGTATCATGTCACAAAGCTAGGAACATTCTGCAATGGTTACAGAAATGTGACAGTAAATTTAGTTTAATACAGTTGCCTCTCCACACACAATGCCATCAATCATCTGTGTGGTGAAAAACAACAAGAAGAGATTTACTGCCGTCTAATTTGTAAAAACTATGGACCATAACAGAGCTGAGCCTGTTTTCTTGTTTCATTGCTATTTAAAATATGTCCAATTCATTTCATCCATTTTCCAACTCGCTGAATCCGAACACAGGGTCACGGGGGTCTGCTGGAGCCAATCCCAGCCAACACAGGGCACAAGGCAGGAACCAATCCCGGGGAGGGTGCCAACCCACCGCAGGACACACACAAACACACCCAGCACACACTAGGGCCAATTTAGAATCGCCAATCCACCTAACCTGCATGTCTTTGGACTGTGGGAGGAAACCGGAGCACCCGGAGGAAACCCACGCAGACACGGGGAGAACATGCAAACTCCACACAGGGAGGACCTGGGAAGCAAACCTGGGTCTCCTACTGTAACTGCGAGGCAGAAGCGCTACCACTGCACCACCGTGCCGCCAATTCATTTCATATACCTCTAAAAGTTAAAATAGCCTGTCGTAGTGGTGTCCTTTCAACAGCTGGTTGACTTAAAGCCATGATAATTTCTGGCTACTTTGATTGTAAAGAAGGACCAGTTAGGTATATGCAGTACTCCACAAAGTGGCCATTTAATGTGTTTATAAGGGACAGTCTTTTATGTAAGATATTTCATTACAAATCTGTATACTGTAAAACAGCTGTTCATTTTGACATACACCACAACTAACAAATTACACGGCTTAATCTGAAGGAGACCGCATTGCATGCAATTAAGTGGCCGAATGTAAAAACTGGCATCTGTCTTGTCATTGATGGTGTGCTAAACTAGGACATGTGAGAGTGAAGTCAGCATTATTTCCTTCATGTCCCCGTCCCCACACATCACTGGTACTGATGATGTCTCCCCCTAGCATTCATCTATTTTGTTTTAATTATTCTGTGACTTGCTGAGTAAGTTCAATAAAAAAGAACACTTGCATGATGGAATTATTAGAAACTATGACATTTCCAAAGAAATTATTCATGACTATTGCCCTTGACATACGTCTGCTTCTATAATGCTGTCCATGTTAATCATTCACATTGCTGTAAGAGATAACTTTTTTATTTAAATACATGGCTAAATCATATTTGTTTCACTAAGTGTAATATAGCAAAAAAAAAAAAGAGGATTCAGTTTTGCTCCCTGTCCAATATGTGAAAAGAAAAGCCTCATGCACCCTATCAATTTTAGTGCAAAATGCAGCTCCATCAATATGACAAAGGGCAGATGGCATTAAATATAACATAACCTTCTCAAACCTGCTTAATCCAGCTTTGACTTCAGCACCTATCACAGCAGTACTGGGTGCAAGGGCCCACTCACATGCACCGGAATTACTGATTAACATAACCTGCCTGTGTTTGTCAAGCATTCTCCTTTATTGAAACTAATTATGCTGAGGCTACACTCTTCTTTTAACCGAGGGCCAGTTTCTGAGTGGGGTGCCTTGTATGTGGAGTTTCTTGATTTTTCCAGTGTTCACACATTTTTTTTCCTCCACGGATCCTTATTTCATCCAAAATGATATTCCATCATGTTAACTGGTACAACAAAACTGACCTGTTGTAAACGTATTTGATTGCAAGGGTGTGACTGCTTTCTAATACCCTCATGCCCACATATGACTCCTGCTCTGTGTTGTTTGTGGCAGGGATAGGCTCTGACTGCAGACCTGTAATGGAAAAAGCAGCTTTGGAAAAATAGCAGACAGTTGGGTTTAGAAATCATCAGATGTTATGTAACACCATGACGATATTAAGCAATATGTACCCAATACCATACTTTGCTGCATTTAATTAAAAATGCTGTATACGTGTATATACTGTACATAAATAGTTTTTTTTTTTCAAATTTATTTTATGATGTATGATGTATGAATATGGGCATCTATTGTAGCCTATACAAACTGTTCATCTTTGGATCTTTTCATGTTGTTTCATCCCATTAATCAACCTAAAACCTCAGTAATATAAGCTGAAATCGATACTCCTAAAATTAATTAGACATGAACAAGCCTGATTCTGTAATTATTCGCCATCTTTTTTTACAATAAACACATACCGACCTCGGTACAATGGCTCGTCTGTAAAAAATCATTTATTTCGTTTATCGGAGTCCAGCTGTGTGAAGTATGCTACGGGTGTCTCTTCTTCGCACTATCCCAATCCACGCGAATTCCAGGTTTGCCTTCTAGTTTTCACTGCCCGTTTTTCTTTTTCTTATTTTTTTTCCTACTTTACCTTGTTACTGTTTTCTACAGCTCTTTATTCAGATCAAGAACTGGGTGCTGCTGCCTAATGTCACACTACGGGTGTCAAACTCCAGTCCTGGAGGGCCGCAGTGGCTGCAGGTTTTCATTCTAACCATCTTCTTGATTAGTGACCAGTTTTGCTGCTAATTACTTCTTTTTAATTAAATTGACTCAGGCCCTTTAGTTATTTCTTTTTCCTTAATTAGCAGCCAAACAATAATGAGGCACAAAACAAGCTGCCACATCACACAATATCTGAAAATAAAGAAACGTGAAGGTGTTAGTAAGGTCGATCTCTCAACTCACCAAAACACTTTGACAATGTTCTTATGAAAAACAGAAAATCAACAGTTTTGGAAATGTCAGCTATGGCAGAATGAGAGCAGCAACAAGCTGTGGAATTAAATAGCGAGTTTAATTAACAGCAAGAATTGGTTTCTCATTAAGAAACTGGTTGGAGTTTGAAGCCCCAGTTTAGCTGGTCGTCTGTTGGCTCGTTTCACATCTCATTTCTATTTGGCTGCCATTTTAATGAGGAAACGAATCAATTCACAGGACTGGATCCTTAAAAACAGGGCTATTAAAATGTGAATTACCAGTGAAAACAGGTAACTGATTAGGAAAAGGGTCTGAATGAACACCTGTAGCCACTGCAGTCCTCCAGGCCTGGAGTTCGACACCTGTGCACTAGAGCAGGGGTGTCGAACTCCAGTCCTGGAGGGCCGCAGTGGCTCCAGGTTTTCATTCTAACCATCTTCTTAATTAGTGACCAGTTTTTGAT
>JANRMT010062803.1:3613969-3632043 GCA_026402145.1 Polypterus bichir lapradei | reverse complement strand
TGGACATTTTGTTATGTTAAACGTCAGCTAGGCTGCATGGAATTATAATGTGCTATGTCCATCCAGAGTTGGTTTGTGCCTTGTGCTTAAAGCTGTGATATAGAAAACGATTTTTAATGATGGGTGAGAATACACTCTTAAGAATAAAAGTGTCAGAGAGGTTCTTCAGAGTGATGCCACAGGAGAACCATTTTTGGTTGAAAAAAGACCCATCAACATTAAGGTTCCAAAAAAGAACCTTTAATTATTTAGATCTGTAATAAGCCCCATACAATAAATAACCATGGATAGATGGCAACGGATTTGTGAAATAACAATGGCTCATGAATTTAAAAGGTCTCTTACTGCATACAATAACACAGACCAAGTCCCGATTTGCTAAATCAGTTAGTGTCCTGCTATATAGCCTACCATACAATAAAGATTTTGGTTTTTCACTTCATATTAAGTTTTTCAAAGCACAAAGAACCCCTTCCCAGAATGAAATGGTGTTTTGTCAAACAATAGTTCTATGAGGAACCACACAACCCAGTAAAGAACCATAAAGTGCCATTAGAGAACCAGGATTTTTAAGAGTGTACAGTTATTAATCTTGTGGGGTGACGCTGTAGTATTGGGTAACTCGAAAAAATAACTGTCATACAGAAATCCCTCTTCTATTATGCACAAAAGGCTAATGTGGATTATATTCACGTAAGATTTTTCTGAGAAAATAAATTGTTTTTAACGGGGCTTACAACTGACTTCCGTCCGGTCGTGTAATGTGCGGTCTCTAAACTGGCCGGTTAAACGAGTGCTCATGTATGCATTCACTGCTACATGGATAATGGTATGACGCAGTTTTCAGTCGGTGACCCACTGTTGGCTTGCTGGTGACTGGCCACTCACTACTAAGCAATTTCCAGCCATCTATTATCCAACCCACTATATCCTAACTACAGGGTCACGGGGGTCTGCTTTAGCCAATCCCAGCCAACACAGGGCGCAAGGCAGGAAATAAACCCCAGGCAGGGCGCCAACCCATCACAGAGTAAGCAATTTGAATTTCACAAATCCTACATCATCTCTACATGGTTATTTATGGGATCTGTTAAGAATCTAATAGATAATCTTTCTGTAACCTTGATAAGGATGGCTTTTCTGGTAACAAAAATGGTTTCCCAATACATCACTGAAAGAGAGAGTGTGCAAATAAAGTCGATTAGCAGAAACCAACCATAAACAAGATACCAGTCACTCACAGAAAACTGCAGGTCTCACATCCACGCTCACTTATAGAGGTCTAATGTAGCAGCCAGTAGTATGGAAGAAGATGATCCGCTGTGGCGACCCCTAACAGGAGCAGCTGAAAGAAGAAGAAGAAGAAACTGCTAGAACTCTAGTGATAACCATCCAGCAGGTTAGCATCGGTCCTTTGCTGGCTAGCCAGCCACCATTATACCTGGAGGTCCTGCAGTGGTTCACTGGCAGCATTTATTAATTTCAAGGACAACAATGTTCATTGATCATGCATGGGCTACTTCTTTCAAAGAGACGAAGTTACACGCCTAACTTTTATCATATTTTACCTAAGGTGAACATGCACTGAAACATTCTAAAGACATAATAGGATCACCGTTTGGTAAATTTATTTGAATGCAAACTAAATAAGCAATTAAGGCCACTATAGGGTGTATAAATTGATATTTTATTTCAGTTTGATATGAACTAGACACATTGTTTTCACAGCAGGTAAAAGGCTTAAATTGGTCAGCTTATCAGCAAAAGCAGGCAACTGAAAATGTTAACAGAAGCAAACAGTTCTGATAAACCAAAGATTAACTACAATTTTAAAATATTAGATTTTAATACACATTGATATTAAAAGCACTCAGTTGCCAGGATCTTACAGGTGCATTTATTAATTCTTTGGGGACAACACTTGTCAAACTCAGGCATTTTTACTAAGGAGCAAAACGTTTTTTCTGCTCTCTGAAAGAAGTGGTTTTACACTCACTCTACTTGGTGGAACCCCCTGGCGACAAGCATTGAGTGGGTAGGGGGGTGAGTTCCCATTCAGGGCCAGAACCACAAGTGCTGCCCATGAACACCAAGTAAGTAAGTTGTGACTGATTGCAGTCATTCTCAAGACAAAGATAAAACAATGGTGTCATCACCATCCCTTTTTAAATTACAGATTACTTCAGAACGACAATGACAGTGAAGATGCAGAAGATGCATGAGGAGCTTACTAACAAGCTCTCTAATGTCACACAGAAACTGTGCAACATGCACATGTGCACAGCATTGTACAATATATTATTAGTGATATTATTGCTACTTTTATTATTCATATTTTAAATTGTATACATATTACATACTGTATATGAAATGTACATTCACCGGCCACTTTACTAGGTACACCTTGCTAGTACCAGGTTGGACCCCCTTTCGCCTTCAGAACTGCCATTTTTCTTCATGGCATTGATTCAACAAGGTGCTGGGAACATTCCTCAGGGATTTTGATCCATATTGACATGATAGCATCATGCAGTTGCTGCACATTTATCAGGGGCACGTCCATGATGCAAATCTCCCATTCCACCACATCCCAAAGGTGCTCTGTTGGATTAAGATCTTCTGACTGTGGAGACCATTTGAGTACAGTGAACTCACTGTCATTTTCAAGAAACCAATTTGAGATGATTTGAACTTTGTGACATGGTGTGTTATCCATCTGGAAGTAGCCATCAGAAAATGGGTACACTGTGGTCATAAAGGGATGGACATGGTCAGCAACAATACTCAGGTAGGCTGTGGCATTTAAACAAAGCTCAGTTGGTACTAAGGGACCCAAAGCGTGCCAAGAGAATATCCTGTAAACCAGGGGTGTCGAACTCCAGTCCTGGAGGGCCGCAGTGGCTGCAGGTTTTCATTCTAACCATCTTCTTAATTAGTGACCAGTTTTTGATGCTAATTAACTTCTTTAGCCTTAGCTTTAATTAGTTTGACTCAGGCCCCTTAGTTGTTTTTATCTTAATTAGCAGCCAGACAGTAATGAGTACCCATCAAACAAAATCTGAAAATAAAGATGAAGGTCTCAGTAAGGTTGATCCCTCAGGTTACCAAAACATTTTAGGAGTTCTTAGAAAAAAGCAGAATATCAACAGTTTTGGAAATGTCTGCTGTGGCAAAAAGAGAGCCAACAGAAAGCCATGGAATTGAATAACAGGTTTAATTAACAGCAAGAATCAGCTTCTCATTAAGGAACTGGTTGGAGTTTGAAGCCCCAATTTAGCTGGTAATCTGTTGGCTTGTTTCATGTCTCATTTCTGTTTGGCTGTCATTTAATGAAGAAAAGAATCAATTCAGAAGACTTAATCCTTAAAAACAGGGCTATTACAATAGAGGGAAAAGAAGTTAATTAGCAGTGAATACTGGGCACTGATTAGGAAAAGGGTTAGAAAGAAAACCTGCACCCACTGCGGCCCTCCAGGCCTGGAGTTTGACACCCGTGCTGTAAACCATTACACCACCGGCCTGAACCGTTGATACAAGGCAGGATGGAGCCATGCTGTCATTTTGTTGATGCCAAATTCTGACCCAACCATCCGAAATATTGCAGCAGAAATCAAGACTCAGCAGACCAGGCAATGTTTTTCCAATCGTCTTTTGTCCAATTGCGAACTGTAGCCTCAATTTCTTGTTGTTAACTGACAGGAGTGGCCAGTCTGGCCATTCTCCTCTGACCTCTGGAATCAACAAGGCCTTTTCACCTAGAGAACTGCCACTCACTGGATATTTTTCCTTTTTCTGACCATTCTCTGTAAACCGTACAGATGGTTGTGCGTGAAAATCCCAGTTGATCAGTCTATCTGGCACCAATAACCATACCACGTTCAAAGTCACTTAAATCCCCTTTCTTCCCCATTCTGATGCTCAGTTTGAACTACAGCAGGTCGCCTTGACCATATCTACATGCCGAAATGGATTGAGTTGCTGCCATGTGATTGGCTGATTAGATATTTGTGTTAACAAGCAGGTGAACAGGTGTATCTAATAAAGTGGCCAGAAGGTGTATACATTTTACTTTATTATTTTAGGCTATTTTTTTAAATTTCTTATATTGTGTTAAAATGTCTGTTATAGGTAGGCCTTATTTCAATATTATTTTCTTAGATCATTTTGGGCTGTGTTATGCCTTTATTTTTTGTATAGTAGGCCTGTTTGTGCTACATTAAGGCTGGATTTGTATACTGTGCAATCTTTGCTCTGTTTTATATTGTGTAATAAGTAGTAATGAGCACCACATGTGCTCGTGCGCTATGCCCGAGTCTCCGCCCCGCACGTTTCGCGGGTTGGAGACAGCCAATCAAGGGGCAGGTAAGTACTGCCCTCACTGTAATGCCAGTAGCCATGTCAGGTGCTGTCGTTACAGTGATTGTCTGGCCGGAACACGTCATGTTTTAGAGCGTCAGCTCACCTGCAGGCACTGGCATATAATGTTTTAGAGCGTCATTTTTCCTGTAAAATTGATTTTTTGAGGGTTTTTGGTCGTGTTTTTGTCAGTCTGTAAAAGTGGCGTACAACTCGGACAAACTGGTTCCCAGCAGCGACTTGGGAGTCCAAGATGCATCCAGACATCGTCCCCATGCTGTTCCCGGTCCATTTGGGTGGTGTTTCTATCACTTTCTGACCTTTTCCAATGGACCAGGCACCCTCCCCTCTTCAGAGCAGGGGGTGCCTGGTTGTCTCCCATTGACTTACATTATACTCGGGTGCTCGGTAGAGCACACGAACATCGCGATGTGTTCGGACCGAACACCCGAACACTTTGGTGCTCGCTCATCACTAGTAATAAGTGTGTTGTCTAGTTAAATTCTTGTCTGCATGAGTGGTGGACAATTAATGGTCTGCCAACAACAATAATTAATATATGATCAAATAAATACTCATATAGTGGCTGAACGGTGGATTTCTGTCGGTAAATGATCTCCTACCAAGACCAACTGACTGCCTGCCGTCCGCTGCTGACACTAGCAGGCCGCCAAAATGCTTATGCACAAAATCCCAGTGACCCTTTGGCGGCGGCCAGTAGCGCCCCACTAGTGCCCTGCCGGACCATTCATGTATGAAAGATAATGTTGTCGTAAGAAGAAAAAAAAAAGATGATAGCTTGAAGATTTAAGTGATCTGGCAGGTTAAGTGGTCTGGCCATTCCACATTGGTCCTGTGTGAATATTTGCGTGAGTGGGCACTGCGATAGACTGGTTCCCTTTTCAAGGGGCTCTTTCCTACTTTGTGTCTACCTCTACCGGGTTAAGCTCCGTCTAGCGACCGTAAAACAGCGGTATGGTATGGTATGGTATGTCGGTTTGCGCTTTGCATTTCCAACATTAGCGTGCTGCCACCGTGGCCCTCAACAAAACAAGCGTTTTCAGAAAATGAAACGAGATGAGATGAGTTCAAAATTAACAAATCATTTTCAAATCTTCGTAATTTAATTTAGGGTCGTGAGATTTCCGCTGCCTATCCTGGCAGCATCGGGTACAAGGTGGGAAACAAGCTGAGCACGGGACGTCAACCCTTCGTATATTGCTGTGTAAATGCTTCCATCTAGTGGTCGAGAAAACAATGAAACAGCCGGGAACTGTGAGACCGTCGTGAACCGCAGGCAATGCTGCCGCCGTGTGGTGAAGTGATTCGTCTTACATTTCCACTCCTCACCATTACCTTCAAAATCCAATTAACTTACTAAAACCGCAACAAAAAGTAGAAAATTTCAAGTTTGTTCTTTTTGAAAATGTTTCCTCTGAGTACTGTATGTGCATAATGTATAGAAAAGCTTGATTATTCCTTAGCATGTATTTTTACTTTATTTTTAAACTGTTACCAGTCCGCAGATAATAAACATGAACTAATAAAGTAAAACCGATAGGCAACATCTGTATTCAATAAATGTGCAAAACATATTCAAATAAGAAAAAGATTGTTTTCTACCTTCAACATTAAGTGGATGACATCTTACCAAATATTGTTTTTGCCTTTTGCTCATAACCTTAAATAAATTTTAAATTACCCATTTGACCTTTGATGCAATAATCATGTTATATGTTTATCCTTTGTGCCTGATAATCAAGAGAGTTTGTGAGAAAAATCAGTTGTTTTCATTTTTTTAGGATGCAAGTCAGTGCATGTGCAGCTCCTGGTGTGTCTCAGAAGATAACTGAAAGGAACCTCTCATCGGTAAGCAAACCCGTTGTAAAGATAAGGCTGACGCTTTGTTTACATGACCACTTTGTTCATTATGCTTTCATTTCCCATCTAATTAAGTTTTTGTCAAGGGACTGATTTTATTCTTATGTTGATGTAACATGTAAAATTACAAATGAATGTTAGTAATCTTTGGTATAAAGCAGTAATAATAATATTTTAGGCCATAATTATCTCCAGATTTTCCTAACCAAGAAAAGAATTATAACCCAAAGGGAAAAGATGATACGTTCCATATTCCTTGACTGATCTTCCAAAGATTATTTGTTCTTTTTTGTTCCTTGAAATAACATTCCTTTAACATTTAATCCTCGGAAAAGAGGCTGTTAATCAAGAAAGTCAGATTCCAGTACATATATAATGCCCTTCACTGATTTGATTATTTCTTACATATATTATTGTTAGAAATACACAGTTAACCCTTAAATCAATATTCAGTTTTATCATAATGTTCATGATGTAGTCAAGCCTTTGCTCAACTTTTTCAATAGTATTTTGAGTCAAACAAACTTGTGCTTCAATTTGTGCTTCTTTTCATTAATTATAATAAAAATACATCTTTTATGATTTTATATTTTAATATATTTAAACATTTGACCTTAACTGATTGCCCATCTAGTACTAATTACTCATAAATCTATCTTAACTGTACAAATAACACAGATTACCTACTGGTGTATCCCCTTTTCAGCATTCCATCGACCATGCAGGACAAAATTAATATTATTTTCTAGATTCCCCAAATGTCATTCTTATCCACATTTTACTGGCTTATTTTCTAATAGCTGCTCTGTCATATTAAGAAAATTTTAAGAATGATTTTTGTAAAGTTTTTAAATTTTAAATATTATCAAGCTGCCTTGATAAGTTCAGTAAACATACACTATTGTTCAAACTTTTTAGAACAGCTTAGTTTTTCTTTGTATTAAATCCATTGAAATGCAATTAATGACGTAAATTGGTGAATAGGTAAGCAGTAAACTACTGGAGGTTTAGATTTAAAGTTTAGGTTACCAAAAACTGAAAAAAGACAATTTATGAATATTACAAATGGGCATTCTTTAGGAAACAACTAATATTTTACAACCTACAGATGTTGTTCAGCAATTAAAGTAAATTAGACCTTGCAAGTTAAAGCAAACAATTTGCATAGGTGTCCTGATGTCTGTTGATTACTTACAAACCCTCTGTCTGTCTTAAAGCAGAGTTGGAACAGACTGCATTACTTCACCCTCTAAAGTACTACTTGGACAATATTCTAGGCATAATGGCTAGAACATGGCAGTTAACAAATGGAATGAGACAAAGCATTATTACCCTAGGAAGTGTAGGCCTTTCATTTAGAGAAATTGCAAAGAAAACCAAAGTGTCTTTGAGTACAGTGGTGTCCAACACAATCCAAAGGCAATTGGAAACTGGAAGAAACTCTGATAGGAAGATCTAGCAGACCCAAAGTCATAACTCAATCAGAAGTCAAGTTTCTCTGGGTCACCAGCTTACGTGATAAGCGCAATGAGCATCCTTCATAAAGAGGAGGGTGGTTTCCCAATGTCCTAACTAAAATATCCACCATGGCCTGGTCATTCTGGCCCCCTAATCATTCTGTCCATACCTAGTTACTGTAATTGTCTCTCTTACCACTTCACCACCTAATGTGTGGTGAATGTACTGGCGTAAAAATGGCTGCTATCGCGTTGTCCAGGTGGATGCTGCATGTTAGTGGGGATAGAAGCGGCTCCCCATGGACTATGTAAAGCACTTTGATTAGTGAGAAAAGTGTTATATAAATGTCATTTCTTCTTCTGCTGCTGCTTTTTCAGATGCCACCAAACATTTCAATGGAAACTCATTCTTTGGTCAGAAGTCCAGCCCAGTAACAGCTTATTCTCACAGTAACACTGTCAGACTCCATGCGATATCAAGAAAAAGGATACACTGAGAGATGCATACAACTAAAATTAAAAGTTAAAGAAAAGTAAGTCTAAACTTTATCAAGAAGAGCATGTGCCTCATACCTGTGCATATCAGAGATGTTTCAACAAGGAGAAGGTCCTTCTCCTTGTGCCTTTTCACAGACTGCCGCTAAATAGCTGAATGCTGGCTCACCACCATGAATATCAGAGTAATGACAGGAGGCAGGTCTTCAATTCAAGTACTCAACTACATCTTCATGTGTTTCATTTTTGCTCACAAGAGCGTTTTCTGAAAGTAGTTTATTTAACAATATTTAAGTAAAAATACACGTGTTTGGAACAATGTGAGTAAACGACCGGATGAGCTAGCATATGGTTTATGTGATATGAGTAAGGAAAGTTTTTCATGGACTTTTTTTGATATTGATTGTTGACATCCAGCATAGGTCACCAAATACCTTATTATATTTTAAACATTGTTATCTCCATTTTATATAAAAACATGAGATTGAAAAATGTTCCCATTCACCACTACAAACTACATGAGGTAAGCAGCACATTAAAAGGTGGATTATTCCTTTAAGGGCCGAACCAAGGTCAATGTTGAGAACCAAACAAAAAAATATAAACCAGAATAATTTCCAAGGTTTGTTTTTCTTGATTGTTAGACTAGTAGTCCCTCACAAGGACTTTCCATTAACAAATTAAAGTTGGTGAATGTGAGTGGCCATCTTATATGGCATGTCTGTTGTGATATCTTGGGTCAGGCCAAGGTGCATCACACAGCTAGCATCCCACAAACACATTAAACCCAGAAACAGGGTGACAACATACAAAGAAATACACAAAACAGTGATAGCAATGGCATTTAAACCAAAAACTGATTAGTATGTTAAAACAAAAGCAAGCATAATAAACTAAGAAAGTGTTTTTGACATTTTGAGGTGATATCTACTGTAAGTCCCCAAAATATAGAAAATCCATTAAAAATGTACAAAAATAAAATAAAAACAACTTTAAACATGTGAATAACATGCTAATTTCCAAAACTGAGGAGGTGATAGCCAGAGACGCCACCATGAAGACTAAGACCAATTCAAATGCAAGACTGGCAAGACCTGGGCATACGGACACAGTGGGTCATGTTAATCATATATTTGGGCTCCATAGAAGAATGCAAAATAAAATAAACTGTAAATACGTTAATTGTAGTTTGTAAGTAACACTCAGACAAAATATAAGATGGGTATATGGTCTAATGAGGTCAATATTGCCATTTTATGCTCTCACTGTTAACCACTGTACTGATTCATTTACTGTATGGTGAATTTGTTGTTCACACACGTTTACTCCATGATGAGGGGAGTAACTAGAACTCTCAAACTGCAGAATATTCATGTGGTCTATCAAAATGATTGACTACCTAATGATTCAGGTATTTTATAATTGAATATAAAATACATTTTTTCTACCCAAATAAATACATTTCTCCAGCCTTGGCTAGAGCCTGTCCTGGCAATGTCAGATGACACACAGGCACTCACTTTGACAGGGAACTAGTCCATAATAGGCTTGAACTCACACTTTAATGTTAACAATTCACCTAAAGCCAGTAGTTTTCTCTTTTTGTGTCTTTCATAACACATACATTTTACATGGTGGGCTTGTTAGCCCTGCACACAACCCAGTGGGGTTCATAGCTCTTCCTCGCTGTACAAACTGTATAACAGTGGTTCTCAACCTGTGGGGCGGGCCCCCCTAGGGGGGCACGAAGACGTGAAAAAAAGAAAACAAGAATCAAAAATATGAAAAAAACATCTGTTGAAACCAAAACAAATTAACTTAAACTACATTCTGATACTAGAACAATAAATATAGAGATAGATAAATGTTGATAAAAGTTAAGTAGGTATAATAAAATATGCATCTACATTTCAAAAAAATGTTAGGGGGGGGCGCGATTAAAACTGTTATGAAAACTCAGGTCGCAAATACTTAAAGGTTGAGAAATGCTGCTGTATAAAGACCCCCAACCCCCACCAACTGTCATCAGATATAATTGATCAGCCACCTTGACATAGGTCTAATGACAGGGTATCTGCAAAAGTCTTCCATAAAATAGCAGAAGGGAAAAGACCAACCTGGCCGACCACATAAGAGATAGTGATATGGAGGAGGATCTATGAAGGCTCAGAGTGTGATATTGAAGCCAAAAATTGAGACAGTTGGCAAAACTTGATAGAACAGGCCAGGGCTCTTTCCGGCCCATAGTGCCATGGCATAATGTATCTGTAGTTAATCTAAAGCACAGGTGTTTGGGGACTTAGGAGAAAAAAACATCAAATCTGAAGAAAAGCCCATACAGATGTGAGGACAACCAGTGCTAACCATTGCACCATTCTAACCTTTAACTTTATAGCAAGTTTCTAACAAGAACCTCTTGAATATATATCTTGGGATGTTATGTTCAAACTAGTTAATGCACTAGTGAGCCTACATGTTGAGTGTTACATGCAGTTCTGGTCACCACACTAAAAAATAACAAAGCAGCACTTGAAGCTGTGAGGATAAGAGTGTCCAAGTGCATCCCAGGCCTTAAAGTTACAGTATGTCACAATCTGACAAACTTGAGAATTAAACCTGTTTAGTCCTGAGCAGAGAAAACTGCATGTAGACCTAAATTCTAAACAATTCTAAAAAAAATCTTTTTTTGCATTGGAGACTGAAACCAGGAAACACTTCTTTACACAAAGTGCTGTGGGAATCTGAAGAAAACTCCCGAGACATGAAGTT
This sequence comes from Polypterus bichir lapradei, assembly GCA_026402145.1. Lineage (NCBI taxonomy): Eukaryota > Metazoa > Chordata > Cladistia > Polypteriformes > Polypteridae > Polypterus > Polypterus bichir. The sequence continues at coordinate 3,621,085 of JANRMT010062803.1, read as the reverse complement.
GAAGCAAAAACCCTCACAACCTTTAAGTAGTATCTGCATGAGACATTTGGACATCTTAGATTCAGCTAAACAAGTGAACTTGATAGACCAAATTGTTTGCTCTCTTTTGTCAAATTTCTTATGTTCTTATTTGTGTATAGTCTGGTGGAATCTATAGAATTTTGTTATCAGATAGTCAGTATAGAGTTTTTCTGTTGATCAATGTCAGAAAATCTAAATTAAAAGCATTAAGAATGCATATTGCTTCAAAATCGTCTTCTGCGTCGTCTTCATCTTTCCCTACTTCGATTTGGGGTCAATGTGCTTGATCAACCTTCTCCAAATAACTCGGTCCCGCACCTCCACCTCAGTCAGGCCCTTTTCCTTCAGATCTTCTTTTACTTTATCCATCCGCCTCCACTTTGGCCTCCCTCGCTTTCTCTTCCCCTGTACTTAAATTCCTCTCAATCTTTTGCCCATGTATTCATTGTCTCTTCTCAGGACATGTACATACCACTTCAACCTACTTTCCTATACTTAGATATCTCTCTTGTTTTTGTTGAACCTCTGATTGTCTCATTTCTTATTCTGTCCTTTTTTTTTTGTAACTCCACACGTCCATTTCAACATTCTCATTTTTTGCCACATTAAACGTCTTCTCCTGCACTCTCTTTACTTCTCATGTCTCAGCTCCATACATTACTGCTCGTCTTACCAGTGTCTCAAAAACTTTACCTTTAACCTTCGCCTTAATTCTTCAATCACACCAATACTCCTGATACCTTCTTCCAATTGTTCCATCCACACTGCACTCTATGGGTTATCTCAACCGGTAATTTTCCATCTTGGACTACCACTGATCCTAGATATTTTAAATGTATCCATTTATTTCAATAGCTCTCTGCCTTGCCTCAGCATAAAATATGAAAAATCCAAAGTGGTGGACATTTTATAAGTGCTTTATATCATCTGTTTAATTATATTTTACTTGTGTTATTTTCATATGTATCACAGTTGTTATTTTTCTTATGTTTCCCATGCTATGCTCTAGTGCTGCATATTTCAGACTACTTCCTCTTTAAAACATTTTTGCTCTGTAGGGACTCTGACTTTAGAAACAGCTTCAAGCAGTGCCTTACATAAGGAATTCTTAATCAGACACCTTTGTTTTTCAAAATTAGCTTTCAGGAAAAAAAGGTATTAATCAAAACGGTCTTAAGAGTAATCCTGTGAGAGTTTAAATGAAACACCTTTTACATTCTTACAAAAACAAATTCTTTTCATAACTATTTACAATATAAGCTTCATCATTTTTAATAGACTTGCTGCTACTGCATCCTTAGGAGCATTAATATACTGGCATTGGCCATCTTTGCTGATTTTAATAATATGACCGACTTGTTGGAACATTTCACCTGTTATTCTTAAACATTTTGCATTATTTTGATCAGACAAACAGATCTCTTCGGGAAGAAACTGTGCAAAATGTGTCCAGAATGACAGGAAACACCAAAAAAACAAGCACCCGCATGTGTTTTGTAAGCAAAATTCAAAAGAAACCTACTCTGTTAAAGAAAGCACATTTAGTGAACAGCATCCCCCAGGACTGATGGGAGTGAAATCAAATGCCAAGTCTAAAGAAAATGAGATGCACTAATTTACAGATCTCAAAAATTAAAAAAAATACACATAAAAAAATATTGGAAAATATAACTTCAACAGTTTAGTGCCTGTTCCCTTAATTGAAAATGGTTTGTGTTCATCTTGGACAGTGTACCAATCAAAAGAAATGCTTGAAAAGCAGCATTCTATAACTTCTTTTTTAGCCTCCAAATATTCATAATGAGAAATTTTGATGTAGTACAATGTTAAAGCAGAATGCTAAAATTAGGCACTTCTGCTTGATGTGGCACTTTCTGACATCTAAAGGCTAATATTCACTTCTTGCCGACTATTAAATAAAATTAAATTAAATTCATCCACCATCTACATAGCCTTCAGAAACAATAGATCTGCTGGATAAGCCCTTTCTTCATGGTAATGTGTCGTTCACATTTTGGTGTCATCTGTACTTTCACTACCTTCTGCCATTTCAAAGCCTGGATTGTCATATCCTTTTCTCGCTTTTGCTCTGGCTTCCTTCTCGTTGTACAAGCAGAAGGCACAATGGGGTGTAGGTACCTGGATTGTCTTACTGAAGTTGCTGAAATCCACGCGGTACTTTCCTTCCTTTGTCTTAGAGACAATGGGGGCAAAGCGGTAACCCCATTGAATCTCCTCTGGAGTGTAGGACGTTCTTACCTGGCAGGTAGCACTAGTGGACTCCACTGTCCCATCTAGGAAGACTACCAGCTCAAAGTCTTGCTGATGGATAGTGTCCACTGACAGTTCAAAAAAAGGACTGGTCTTGTCAATTGTGTGGAAAATGGTTAATGGGCAAATGAAGAAAAGATTTTCATTGCCAGCATCCACTACAAAATCGATGTTAACCTGGTCCAGAATAATAGTTTCCCCTTCAGGTGTCACTGTTGTCTTGAGCAGCTTGCCATAAATGCGGCTTCCAATAAGAAGACTCTTACGAAGGTTGGCTACACGGATGAGAAGACATAGTTTACCTCCTCGCTTGCCAATGACAGCAGTTTTACTAAAGGTTATAGTCTTGGCTCTCTTCTTGGACCTTGAAATCTTTGCCAGAATTGCACCGCACATGAACGAATTAATAATGACCCCCAAGATAGACTGGACAACCAGGAGGAAGATAGCCATTCCACACTGTTCTGTCACACACCGGAAACCATACCCTATAGTTACCTGCGTTTCAAGGGAGAAGAGAAAAGCCGAGGTGAGTCCATTGATATTTTCCACACATGGAGTGTGATTAATCGTCGGTCTAAATTCAGGAAGGTCTCTGTGTAAATAGGCCACTGCATACCACATCAGTCCAAAGAGGAACCAGCTACCCAAAAAGGCTGAAATAAAAATAGTCATCTTATATCTCCAGCGTAACTCAAGGATTGTTGTCCAGATGTCCATAATGAAAGCCATACGGTTTTGATCTTCCACATTGCCAAACTCAATATTGCAGTGGCCATCTTTAGAAACCAGCCGGGCCCTCCTGGGTTTACGTTCCGTGAGGTGGACAGCGAATCTCTTCCGGAGGTACTGGAACATTCCTCCAATTGGATTCCAGTCTGAAAATGAAAATACAAAATGAAAATGGACCAAATTGGAAGGACACTAGGAACTATTTAATACTTGTATGATTTAATTTAACAATGATTACCATAGATATATGGTAGCAGTACAGGAGACACTTTAAGCAGTAGTGACAGATCCTTGGTTTCCTTGCCCAACTGGACTATATTTGTTTGTCATCTGTGGGAAAAATGGGCTCTAGTGGGTTGCATTTTTTAAAAACAACGTAGTATTTTGGGCTATTTGTCAAACACCGCATTTTTACCATGTTTTTCAACCAGCTGGCACCCCTTCCCCTGCTACCCCCTGCTTTTAGGTGTGTCATTATGTCAACTTCAGGCATTGGGCTATTTTATTGGGCAAATTCGCTATTTTTAAACTGTCTGTGGGCTGTACATTTTTTAAAGAACCTGGCAACCCTGACTTTACAGCTGAGTTTGTAGAGGACGATTACAAGACAATCCTGTGTCCTCACAATTCTTAAGCCACACAATTAACATGTTTACAGCATATGGGGTTGGGAATTATATGTTATTATAAGATTAAGATTATTATATTGACAGTACGTAGAGTGTTCATAGTTATCTTGACTTAAATTATTCAGAATGGACCCATGTGAGGACCCAGAATTATGAACCCTGCCTTCAGCTACAAATTTCCTTGGGCCACAAGATTTAGAAATTTCCTATGCTAAAAGCCTACTGATATAAAACAGCTGCATATCTTTAAGATAGTTTTGGATGTGCAATAATTTCTTACCCTCTAACAACTCTATTAAAGAAAGTAATAACCGATGGGATTTCACTGGTTCATGAATTTTACAATACATTACTAGTACATCACCAGCAATAAGCAAAACAATTTGTGCAAAACTGAATTTGCAGCAACTTGGCATTTTATTTTGCAAAAATGTTTGTAAAATAAATTGCATTTCCTCTCCAGCTAAATTTTGTGCCATTTGAGCTACAGTCTGTGTTTGAAAATGTTCTCCAGAAACAAATGTGGTTGTTGTTGTTCTTATTGACACAAGAAGAAAGATGTTTAGTTCCTGTCTGGATGTATTTTCATCCATTAATTCCCCATGCTTCTGCACATCATTAAGTATTTCTAAACTGTGGTGTGCTGGGCTGGTAAAATCTTTTCAAGAGAGGCCGACCGAATCAACAGGCTAATTAAAAGGGCAGGCTTAGTTATGGGACACACTCTGGACAACATGGAGGTAGTAGTGAAGGAGAAGTTTAAAACAAAAGTGAGTGCCATTATGAACAATGCTGCACATCCCCTCTCTGACACACTAACACTGAGGACTTTTAGCCAATGAATAATTCAGCAGAAGTGTGTCCAGGGGAGGGGCTCCATCATAAAAACAGCAATACATCTGCATAATGCTACACTGGGACTGGGACTGCCAAGTCAGATCTTTACTTTTCTTTGAATTTTTTAAATTCCTTTTAAGTGTGTGTGTGTGTGTGTGTATATTTATTTATTTAATTACTTACTCACTTACTTATCTACCTATTTATGTATTATATTTATTCAAATAGCTTCTGTAAAAAAACACATTTTCCTCTGGAGACAAATAAAGTTTTATCTATATCTGTCTATCTATATCTGCTTCTATATCTATTTAAATAAACACCTCTAGTACAGAAAAAATTACAGCAAGTGTATATATCATCAGCTAGGAAAAGGAAGCTGTTAAATAACGATGAGGGCTTCACGGTGGAGGCTTTCTGTATAGTTAGTTTTCCTATGGAGAAAACACAGTACTGTGCATGATGGTGTGTTTTATTGTGTCTTCATATGGGAAGCACGCAACATATCACATTTTTAAAAAATGCACTGCACTCTTGCATGAGGATATGAAAGAGAGGCATACATAAAATTGGTTTTATGTTTCAAATGGATGGTTACACAGGTGCAAAAAAGAGCACAAGGAGCAATATTAATTGTTTTCTAAACCCAAAGTCTCCTTAGTGAGTTTCTCATTTTGCAATTGTGAAATCACCTGTGAAACTAATTTTATGGCAAGTTTCACGTATACAGTATACAGGTATATGCCAATTAATGTCCATGACATGTTCTGTGAAATAGGACATTATGCGATTTGGACTTTGTGTGTACACAATACTTAGCAAATATATGTGTTACTGTAATATGCATGTTTTGACTAAATGCAGAGAGGTAATGCTAGAATGTTCCAGAAATGCGTGATATGCTACCTACAAGGTGACCCATGCACTGTTATAAAGTCAAGTCAAGTTGGGGAGCATGCACTGATACAGTGCGTTGCTGCACCCACTATACAATGAAACAACTCAGGATCCCGGTTGACAACCCCCCAGGCAGACACGCGGTCCAGTCCCACCCTCCGGAAATGACCCTCTATCTGCTGCAGCCAGGTGTTATGTGGGTGACCCCTTGGCCTGGTCCAGCCACTCAGGTTCCCAACAATGAGGATCCTACAAGCTGGATCACCCTCGAGGAAACACACCCCATGGCCGTAGTGCCATAACTGATGCTCCCTCACAATGCAGGTAATGTGCCTCATTCGGGACTCCATGAACAACCGCTCTTCCCACACAAAGACTTTGACTTGACTGTTATAAAGAATACTTTTTATTTGTAAGTAAGGAAAATTCACATTAAAATTACAATAGTAAGTACAGCACAATACTGGCAGTGCAATCACTTTGTATTACATCTGGTCACATGACCTTTCCCATGAGATGCACTTCTTGCATGCTGAAAGCTGTTGTGTTTGCATTGTCTAGTTACATCCACTTATATTTGGTATGACATGGCCCGAATAGACACTATGTGGTTCATAACTACAAGTAAAACTGAGATCATATGCATTTGTTTGTAATCTGCACATTATATTATTTTCTACATGGTGACAGATAGTCAATTGATTATTTCCATGCAGAAACTCAGTTACCTTAAATTACTAGTGATAAAAAGTAAATTCTGTACAATTTCTTTAGTGGGATGTGTGGTTCCTCTTAACACTTTTGCTTGCCAAAGCTCCATTTCATTCTGGGAAGGGTTCTTTACATATGAAGTTTGTTCATTTTGTCTAATATGTAGAGAAAACCTAAATCATTAATGTATGGTAGGCTGTCAAGCAGGAAATTAACAGATTAAGTAAACCTGGACTTAGCCTGTGGTTGTGAAGGTTGCAAGAGTCCTTTTAAAATCATGAGCCATTGGTATTTCACAAATCTGCTACCATCTATTCATGTCTGTTATGGATCTAAATAAATAAAAGTTCTTTCTGGAACCTTCATGTGGATGAGACTTTTGGGAACCAAAAATGGTTCCCCTATGGCATCACTCTAAAGAACTACTCCAGGACCTTTATTTTTAAGAGTGTAACACATTTGTACTTCTCCCTAGCAGCTGCAGAGTCCAGAGAATGGCCCACTACAGTTTCAACGTTCTTCCCATGTCTGCTTGACTTTTTGTTCACTGAAGACATGTTCTATTTGTGTTTCATAAGTGTTTCTCTGGGTTTTTGGGTTATTCTCCCAGATTCCAAAGACATGCATGTGAGGTTAAATGGTCACTTTAAATTGTCCCTTTATGAGTGCCTGTGGGTGTGCTCCATAATGTAGCATCCCTCCAGGCCCTTTCTGACCCTGAACTGAAGTAAACAAGTTGGATAATGAATGGCTTGGGCCTGATGCTCCTGTTTGCCAGGAGATCCTTTTCTGTGTCTATCTACATTGCTTGCACTCTCTCGTCCATTCTCTCGTGTCTTTTTGTGACATGCTGTGGTAAGTGTACAATGTTAATATTATGCTGGCTGCCCTAAAACAGATAGGGGCGGGTTACACACCAAATTAAAGATTCATAGCCTCATGACCCTGATAGATAGATAGATAGATAGATAGATAGATAGATAGATAGATAGATAGATAGATAGATAGATAGATAGAT
>JANRMT010062803.1:3561333-3587587 GCA_026402145.1 Polypterus bichir lapradei | reverse complement strand
ATTATATTATATTATATTATATTATATTATATTATATTATATTATATGCCCTAAGCAAGGTCAAGGGGGACTGAAGCCTATCCCAACATGTATTGAACTAAAGCTAGCAACAATACCTAGTCAGGACATCAGTTATATTATATTATATTATATTATATTATATTATATTATATTATATTAGATTAGATTAGATTAGATTAGATTAGATTAGATTATATAAAACAAGTTACAACAGATAATGCAACACAAACATTTAATTCACATTATTAGAGAAAATAAACAAAAAGAAGAATTTTGCAATTAGAGGTTCAATGAGGTCGTATCCCAGTACCATCTAATGCAAGGCAGGAAATCACCTCAATCCACCACCGGACACTCTCACTTGCATTTACTTAAATCTGGAAAACAAATTGCCAATCAACTTGACTTTAAATTATTTGGCTTCTGGAAGCAAATCAGAGTACTCAGAGAAATCTCATGCAATCAGAAGCAGACTTCAAGATCCAGTGCTAGATAGCTTTATAATATGTTCATTCTTAATTATTTTAATTTCATATTTCTTGCATTATTTCATTGTATTGCCTTTGCCTACAATGTACTCTCCATAGACAAATGGATGCTTCTAGGGAAGATAAGAGCTTTACATTGTGTCTGAGCACCATGTGCTGTTTAGTTTATGTTTGAATGGCACATCTTTAGTGTGTCTGTCACAACCCACAAATGGTTAGTATTTATTTTAAGTTTAACAAGTCATAAGGACACAAAGGAGGAGAATTTCAGATTTGTGCCTTGAACAAGTTAGTATTTTTAAGCTATAAGGGCATTTGGTAGTGTTTTTGTTTAAGGTTATGTTGGGCCACAGCCCTGCCTAAAATGTATTATGGTTTTGATATTACAAAGTGTGGAGTTGTAGTGATGCACAGGAAAGGTCGAAACTGAGAGACAGAGAGAGAGAGTTCAGCTGACGTCACCGTTAAGCGCTGCACTCACAGATTTCAGAAGCAGTCTCTGCACAGCTGAGACAAGGAGTTCTCCCTATAAATTCATGTGGTGAGAGACCACTGCTGCATCACATGTCACTGGTTTGGAGCTTTGTCACCACAGTGCAAACCTGCAAACTGGGATGCTTTTTGATGTGAGTTTCCAGCACTACACTTGGTGACGAGGGTGGGATTTGCACTGTGGACGGGTGGAGTGTGAGTGCAATGTTGCGCAGAAATGGTGGGGGCTGGCAGAACTTCACCAGGTAACGCTCAGCTCGTAATATCCAGGAGCAGTCTCTGTGTGGCCGAGTCAAGCTCATGCTGCCAGGAGACGACTTCTGAGCCAGACACACTTGTAGTCATTAGAGCCCAACGTCGTAACTATGACAGGGGGAAATGACAGTTTTTATTCCAAGGTGCACGCTGCGTGCAGTGTCACTTAAACAAATAAATGAAGAAATAATTAAATAAATGCATAGAGAAATAACAAAAAGCATATTTCAAGATACTTTTATTTATTTGTTGTCACATTTCAAAATACGCTATTTATTTTCCTATCTATTTATTTAATTTTCTCAAAAATTGGTTTCCATAGCTTTCTACCTCCTCCAATGGAATTTTGAATTCTTGTTTAGAAAACTGTTCTTTTCTTTTACATCCGCTGTCTGACATTCTTCCTCATTTATGGCAAGAAATGTTCACTTATTAGCTTGTTAATAGATGTGCACCTGACTGAGTGACTGCTTAACTAATTAAATATTATATTTTATTTTATTTGTGTTTTGCATTACTGATGGATTCTAATCTATGTTTCAAACATATAAATGTAACCCTTTTTGGGTGTAATAGTGAAAAATATAATTGATGTTTAGTGTAGTGATTTTTCAGTGTTCGAGTGGCGCTGTTTTTTTCCATGCTGAAGTGTCATTAAATATCGGATAACAAAGCGCTTTAGGAGCAGGTCACAAAAGCTGCAATTAATTTATTCACGTTCATCCTTAGCATGTTCATTATTTCTAAGAGTGTGCTTTTTGGGGCACTCACCCCTTGTTATTCTAGAATTATTATAAGGTGAGGGCATTGAGGTTTATGTCTATACCTTTAAGTATTTAAAAATAAAATGACTAAATCACTTGTCAGAGTTCCAATGATGCTTGGGCACACTTGGCACAAGTGAACATGCTTTAAATAAGTAAGTTCAGTCCAAGGACACTAAATTTGGGCCCTATGACTGTGACCGTGCTGATAAGCTGGTGTTAAAGTGAAGAGCTTTCAAAAGTGCTGACAAAGTGTCATCCGCCTTTCTGCTCAGTTGATTTTACTGCAAAAATCACAGATGGTTGACTCTTTGTTCAAATTTCACCTCCAGTTTCAGCTGAACTGTTCACAAATTTATTAGCTGGGGTAGCAAGTAGATGCTTTATGTTGCAGGTGGTGAGTGTGAACGTCTAAATGCGTGAAGAACAAAAATGATTATGGGTATCTACCGTAATTAAAACGATAAGTGTCTGTGTATCTGTTTGTCCATCCAGTAGCTATGTCTCTGTCATTCCGACAGATGGTGCATCACAAACATTTGTAGTAATGTATTTTATTGCTAAAAATTTTTGTGATACACCATCTGTTGGAAAAACAAATGCAATTCATTTTATTACCACATGCATCACAAAATACATTCCAATAGATGGTGCGCTGAAAAAATGAACACTGACACCCACGTTGATTTCTTAGATTTCAACCCATCTTAGATGGGTAAGACAGCTGATGTCATCTATAAGGGTATAAGGATTGAAGTCATCTCATTAATCTCATTCTCAAATCCTCTTCATCGTCACAGGGCAGGAATGTCATAATGTTTACAGAAATTGAGGTATGGGTGTAAAGTCTAATACTGAAGTTGTTCAAAGCCCAGACTGCCCTGACCTCAGTGAAGGTGACACCAAGGCAGTGGTGTTCCATAGCAAAGAATATGAAGGAAAGGCCTGTCATAATGCCAGGTGGGCTTTCAAAAGCAGAGCAAGTTAAAACATGAAGGTTTCATGTTTATGAACTACATTATGCCTTGCAGCTAACATCAAAAACACTCTCCATTTCAAAAAAGATTTGTGGACCTTATCAGCAGAGCTCTTGAGTTTGTAAACTGCTCTACAATAGTGCCTGATTTTTGTCTTTTACACCTCCGAGGGTTCAGTTTGGGGGCATTGACCTCCATAAAGCAGATGTTCCAGATGGTAGCACTCAGGCTGCTGGGTATTGTATAGAATCAACAGGGGCGATTTATAGCACAGTATAAAATGGAAATGAGCGAACTGGACTTTGACACTGCAAGTTGAAACAAATAACATAGAAGTCATAAAGTCCATCCATCCATTTCTGAAATGCAAAACTAGATCCGCACATAAACCCACAATTCCTCATTCTGGACCATTAGTTAATCAAACATGCAAAACTATAGTAAATGAGAGAAACTGGGAATTCCTCACAAGTACCAAACAGCTAATGACCATAAACTGAACCCAGGTCCCAAACACGTGGAGCCCACATGCCACTATGCCACTCTTATCTATTCATTTCAGGTTATTCTGCTGAGCCGACTCCAAAAGCACCAGGTACCACTCATGAAATCAAACCTGGACAGAATGCCAGTTATCGCAAGGCGCCCTCTCACTCTCATTAGACCACTTTAGATGTAACTTCAGGATGTGGGAAGAAACTGAAAACATCTGGAAGAAAATAAATGCAAACCCAAAGAAGACCACCATAGGGGCTGGGGTTTGAAGGGAGGACTTAGGATCTGTGAGGCAATGGCACCCACTGCTAAGCCCCAGTACTACACAAGTCGTAAACTGATGCTTAAACTTTAATTTGTTAATTTGATGAATATATATTCATGACAATGTGCAATTCGAATTATGAATGTGTTCACATATATACAAAATATTTTTAGTAAGATTATTAAGGCTTTTTAAATAAATCAGGAATTGTTTGTAAGCTTGCCCATAATATTCTAACAAGGTTTTAGAACCCATTTAAATGTTTTGTTGGAATATTTCTTAAAATGCACTAACACAACATTTGTAAATTGACTTAATCCAGTTCCTATCTGGGCAGCATTAGGCACCTGGCATGAACAGCCAGCAGAGGGGATGCCAGTCAGCTGCAAAGCCTACTCACCCACACATCCATTGGTGGCCAGTTTAGAATCAGCAGACAGCTTAAAACACACATCTTTGGAGATGTGGGAGGAAAAAGAAATAAACTGCAAGAAGAACTCCTACAGACATGGGGAGAAAATCCACACATCCAGTGACCAGGCGCAAGATTCAAACGTGGGACACGCTGCAGCACTAACACCCATGCCACCATCCAAACAGAGACAAAAAATATAAAATCATTTTAAAACAAACCAGACTGTAAATGTGTTTTTTATTGTTGATTTAGATTCAGTCCTAATTAGTCTGGAACAAAGCATTTCATATTCATACTGTACATGGGATATAAATATGGGCTCTTTTGTTCAATTGAAGCCATTCTCATTCCAGTTGACACATGTACCCGTTTAGTATTGGCATGCTGCAAGTTTTTGGATTTGCATTTTTTTGTTTATTTAAAGTTAAAAATTAATTTTCAAGTGGTGTGCAGTTTTTACAGTTTGTTTACCATGACATTGAAGAGCTATATATAGTAAAAGTTTATTAATTTAATACTTTGGAGTATCGAGGCCCTTCTCTTCAATATTATCCTTTGGCTTGAGTGTTGTACCTTGTTATCAATTTTAAAAGCAGGCGCAGTGCTGCAGTGTTTAACTCTTCTGCCTTACAAGCCAGGGCTTTCCAGACCAGTCACCATCCTTGTGGAGTTTAATTGTTCTACCTGGGTTCACATATGTTTTCTTTGAGTTTGACCCTCATATTCAAAGATGGGTAGCCATACGTCCATTTCTTCCATCCATCCATTATCCAACCTGCTATATCCTAACTACAGGGTCACGAGTGTCTGTTGGAGCCAATTCCAGCCAACACAGGGTGCAAGGCAGGAAACAAACCCCGGGCAGGGTGCCAGCCCACTGCAGGGCGCACACAAACACACACACACCAAGAATTTAGGATCGCCAATGCACCTAACCTGCATGTTTTTGGACTGTGGGAGGAAACCCATGCAGACATGGAGAGAACATGCAGGGAGAACCCGAGAAGTGAACCTGGGTCTCCTAACTGTGAGGCCATCCATTTCTTGAAGGGGCTTAATCCAGCTTTTAGGCCTGTGAGGGCCATTGCTTTTGCACACAAGGCACAATGACTGGTTGACAGTCCACTACAGAAAACCTCCACTCCAAAATACATTTTCATTCAAATACACTGCAGACAATTAACACTTAATGTCTTTGAATATTAGAGTAAAACCAGAGTACTGAGAGAAAAAAAACAGTCACCGGCAGTGTAAACAGGGACACATTAAAGCACTTAGTGATTCAAAACAAGTCCAGCGTGACTGAGCGCGCTTTATAGTTGACTATAAAAAGTATTCACCCCCAAGGATATTTTATTGTAAATCAACTTTGAATCACAATGAAATTAATTTGGCTTTTTGACACAAATTAAAAGAAGAAGGCTCTTTAATGCCAAATTGAAAACAGACCTCTGCAAAGTGTGCTGAATTAATTACACGAGTAGCGAAATGAGAAAAATCCATTGAGTTGGTGCTGGTACAGCACACTGTTACAATATATACGCTGTCATTTTACATAACACATAGGTGATTTAAAAAATACTCTTCTGCACAGACTCCACTGTATTCATTTAGTTACTCTGAAATATTTAATAAAACAAGAAATTATTCCCTAATGCAAAGTGTATGGTGTGTTAACCTGTTTGGGTTTAATGTTAGGTTTGGAGCACCCTCTGTCTACTCCCTCAAACAAAAAGCAATAATTCAGCCGGAGGTCATCCATTCCCTCTACCCAATGTCACAAGACCCAGCATTTTAAAATAGCGGTGGCACTAACTCTTTAAAGAGCAAACTCAAATCCAAACTGAAACACAATAAGAAAAAAAATCCCCCTGTTTAGTTTTTACTTGTCAAATAAATACTAAACATTTAAAAAAATGTTTTCTCTTTTCTATTTCTGTCCTCTTCTTTCAGGCCAAATGTTGCAGCTGAGCTGGGGAACATCTTTGCCATGATGGCTGGAGATTTGCAGATTCAGCTGAATGAGGATTTGGAAGTTGGTGTCATCCAGAGAGAGGTTAATCCTTCACTTGTTTGAGATTTTTTTGGGGGGTTGTTCTAGAAGTCTTAAAGATTACAAAGCCAAAGAGTGAATTTATAATTCGAAATCTTGTTGCCAGTAGGGAGCAGTTTTGATTTGAATTGCATTGAAATTCAGTTTAATTCAGATAAGCACAGTACAGTTCACTGAGTGCTGTAACAAGCTCATAAATATGATAAAAATGAAATGATTAATAAAACTACAAAAATACTGTAAATTCTAGTAAGAAAATAAATGCTAGTACGTAATTTTGGGTGGCCATGAAAAAGCAGAGTTTTTATACTTACCTAAAAAGTACATTTACTTATTTGGCTGACCCCTTTATCCAAGGTAACTTACAACATTTATAACAAAACTAGCATGGGGTCCTAAAAACTATTGAAATCGTCAGAAAAAAACATGAAATGTCGAGATGTCGACTAATTGAAAGTTTCTTTGGAGGTTTCGTTTTGCCGGCGTGCTCACCTCGCTTGTGTATTAGCAGCAGAAGGAAAAGTATCAGGGATACCATTTGCCAATGTGCTCGTCTAACTCCTGTATTAGCCACTGAGTAAGTGACTTTCTTCGGAGGTTTCGCTTTGCTGACGTGTTGGCATCACTTGCATATCCTCAGAGGTGGAGCCCTTACTCCGACTCCACCTCTCACTTCCGGACCGGACAAACACACACACTTCCACATGTAGACATTTATATATAAGATTGGTTAAATTTCTTTTGTTCTTTCAGTTGAAGCACAGGCAGGTTTAATGACTCGTCCAGTGCCCCACAGTGCCAGTAACAGGATTTGGACCCACAACCTCAGGGTTTGAAGTCCAAAACCTTACCCACTGCAACACACTGCCTGCCTACAGAGGATGTGGAAAGCTGGACTCTGAGAGTGAAAGGGACCTCACACTATAATACTTACACAATACATCAATTACAGTATGATAAAATTGCACTTTATTATACTTTAGAATATTGAGATATATTTTTCACTAGCTGAAGTACCCGGCATTGCCTGGGAATATTTGCATAGTGGTTTAAAGTAAGAAAGCAAATATGTGTTTTTTAAATGCTAACCCTTTTAATAGTAATGACTAAAATGCTAGTGCCATCCCCTGCCTCCCCCATCATCTACTCTGCCTCTCTGGCAATGTCTCTTCTCTGAGTCTTTTTTTGATATGACTGGTTTCCATGATTGCTGCAACCCCTTGCTGGGTTGCTACTGCTTTGGGTTTCCTGGTTTATTCTGTTTTCACAAATAGATATTTAATTCCACATTAATAAACAGGATAGCTTGTCAAAATAACTGAATCCATGAATCATGGAAAACATCTACAGTAGGAGTGCCGGGGGGATTGAGGTTCAAAGACCTCACTTCAGGGCTCTGTATTATTAGAGAAGACAGCAGCAGTGGCGGTATTTGACTCAAAGCTGATTCATTTAACGTTGATTTAGAATTAATACAAACCTTGATGCTGAACTGGTTTTAAATGCTAAAATTAGAAGTGTATTGTCATAAAATGGACTAGATTGAATGTCTACCATCAGGAAAGAGTAAAAGTAATGACTCCATCCTAAGTTGTTCTCTTTCTACCATATTATGAATGGCAATTCAGTATGTGCTAAAAATCGTGTTTCATTCTTCTTCATATCTTATGTCTATCTATCACACTTTGTAATGATATGTAGGTATACAATAGTATCAGCTTTTTCAAAAATGTAAGGTTTTGTTGTGATAAAAAATGTAATGTCAGTTAATTTCAGAGTTATTGTCAATTGTACACAGTGCAATGAAACTCCTATTTGTACGTTTGACCAACATGGAGCAGGCCACCACTGTCCTTGTCTCAGTTACGAATAATAAAATATCACAAAACAATAACTCTTCCTTCATTTTGATTACATCTGTGTGTGAATTCTAAATTCAGTATAAATGGGGATCTAAATGTATCTATTAGTTGGAGTTGAACTTCAGCTAATAGGCACATTTAGATCCCCATTTATACTGAATTTAGAATCTACACACAGATTTAATCAAAATGAAGGAAGAGTGAGACAAGGACAATGGCGGCCTGCTCCATGTTGGTCAAACATACAAATAGTACTTTCATTGCACTTTGTACACTTGACAATAACTCTGAAATTAACTGATATTGCAATTTTTTTCACAACAAAACCTCACAACGCTTGCAAACTACCGTTTTTTTTTTTTAATTCTTTCCTTTTTGTGACCTTCCGAAAAATAAAATGAAACTAAACACCCAACTTAAACATGGACTATTTATTTTATAAGGAATTTCTTTGGGTCTTTGTGGACTTCAATGTATTGAATTTTTTCACATAAATACGGTTATCGTTAACTTAAATTATTTTAGCATTATTTTTGTGTCATCACCATGTTACCATTCTATCTGTTTTCTTGTGAGTGCTGCCATTTCACCTGTAGTTTTGCATTGGTGCATCCATATTGTCTAAAGCAACAATACAAATTGCTAACCACAGAGTGTTGGCGATCTGTGGCCTGTGACATCAATGTTATAAAATGGATGGTGCTTACACCACAACATCCAAACTTTTCAAGAAAAACAGAAAATGCAACTAATAAAAATAATCAACTGAAAACTTTTGTAAAATGTAAATTTAAAATTTGCCTTTGTTTTGGTGTCTGACATTAGTTAGAACATTGGAAACATTTTGATGACAAGTGGCCATTTAGCCCATCAAAGCTCGTCAATCCTATTCACCAAAAACAACATCAAGTCAAGATTTGAAAGTCCTCAAAGTCTTACTGTCTACCACTGTTCTTGGTTATTTATTTCTAATGCCTGTGTTTCTCTCTGTAAAAAGTATAGTGTTAGAGTTTGGTGTCCTTGATGTTTTGACTACTTGTTTCTCCATGTTTTGCTCCAGGCTACAAGTGGCGTATCTTTTGTCACATCCCTTAAACTTGTTAGTATCTGTATCTGTTCACTGTTTTTTTACTAAAGAAAATAACACATTTAGTACAAAAATCTTTGTAGTGATGCTATCAGTTGCAACATCTGTGGGAATGTAGAAGCAATCTTTTCATGCTATGGGACTTCTTATCCACAAAGGACCTCTTCTACTGTTCAGCTTGGTTGGAAGGAGTGGGGATTGTTTTATCCACATAATGCTTTTTCACAGTTACAATGTTTGATTAATATTGATAAAATAAAAACTTGATAACAAAAAATATAATTTCAGGGACAACCCAGAATTTTGATTTTCAGGGTTTCAGGTGATCTACAGATTTAAGTAACGAGTGTTATGTATGTAGGTGTATTTTGTGTATTTTATGTTTTATTGACATTTTTTTCATTTTTAATTTTTTTCTTATATATTTTTTGTATTTCCATTATGGTTGTAGTTATGTCCTGTTACTTTAAATACACCTCTGTTCTTTGGACTTTGTGGGTGGAGCCCCAGGAGGCAGTGCCACTCTAACATCACCACTCCTAAGCCCCGTCTCAGGCTATTTAGGCCAGAGCAGAGAAGACTCTGATTAGGAGAGCATTGCATTTGTCTGGAGTTTTTCATTTTGTAGGAATTGCTATTTTTGGGTTGGATTCTCACTACAAGACAATGCAAAAACAAACAGTTGGGATACATCTACAGTAAAATATCTTTTACTTGAAAGAAAAGCAAAAAATTGCTAGTGAGATCAAACTCAAAGGATTGAATGGCCTCAGTACATGCTCGTGTTGTGCACGGTATCCACCCGGGGCCGGAAATAAAAGACAAAGAGTAGATGACAAAGTAGAACATCATAAACAATTCAAAAACGCTGACGCGGTACACATGCAGAGCAGGTTAGAGATAATGAAAGTACTAAAATTCAAAAGTCTCAAAAAACAATAGTAAAGATCGCATTAGCGCAAACAAACGGAAATTATTACTCAGTGAAATAACGGAACAGCGAAAAGAGATTGAATATATTGTTCGGATTTAAACTTTAAGTCGGAGACTTGTAAATCATCTAATTCGTGTTGCCATCAGGGAAAAGTAGCGTTTCTTCCCAATGAAGAGACGTATGTGCGAGAATTAAAAGATTTGTTGTTTGGTGAAAGTGAAACCCACATACGTGAGCAGCAGAGATAATATTAATATAATATAATATAGTGTAAGTCCTAGAAGAGGCAGAATTTCTGGGGAAGGGGGGAGATGATATCACTTACAGTGCCACCTCTTGGCATAGAATGGTACTGCTTAACTTATTAGAGCCCTGAAGATGTTCTCTAAACATACTGTACATGTCTGATACTGGGCTTTCTTTGGACTTTACTACTACATACTAGAACTTGTTTGCTGCGGGACTGTCTTTCTGGCAACTCCTTTTTGCCCATTTTTGCCCTTTTGACATTTTTGTTTGTATTTCTTATTTTGTCAAATGAATCTTCTAATTACAAAGATCATTTGTTTGTCCTTCTGTCTAAAACCCAAGGATTTGCAGTCATCCTCCTTCCCATGGTGATTTTGTTATATTTTGGGACATTTGCAATTATCTTTGCCAGCTGTCCTTGTTTGAGGCCTGCTAGATGAAAAAGAAGAGTAAGTTGGACTAGGTATGTATCTTCCAGGCTAGTTGTGAAGGTCCTGGCCAGCTTTGTGGATATATTTTGGAGGCCTCACACCCATTTTGTCGTGTTTGCTATTCCATTTTCCAACAGAGAGTTCAATAGCCCCCACTCCCCCGACTTTTTCATATCTTGCTTTCCAACATAGGATGCAAGGCTGGAATCAAACTTTAATGAGGTGGAAATTCATTGCATGGCATATTCTCACTGGGCCATTTTAGAGGTACCAGCAGGGCCAGCTCTAGGCAAAGGCCAAGTACACATCTACCTAGGGGCATCAAACCCCATCCAAGCTCTCCAGTCCCTGTACCTTTGCACCACAGAACTGTGCCAATCCCCAAGGAGGATTAGAGTAGTGAGTTTGGAGATCCCAATGACTTTCTCAAAAGTTGTTGATTTCACTTCCAGTTGCAAGAGATTGCCAAGTGGTTCCACAAACAACCATCGTTCATTTCACATGCAGTCAAGGGCACATTTATTTCCGAGGGGGACTCTCTCTATGATGTCTTTTATGAGTCATGGGTGCTTGCACCAAACACTGCCTAGGGGCACCATGTACCCTTGAGCCGGTCCTGGGTACCAGTTAACCTAACATGTACATTTTGGGATGTACATTCATTGCAGGACTCACACAGAAACAGCGACACAATCAATCTCAAGGGAACCACTGATGGTTCCCTGTTGGCTTAGCACTTTGTATTTGGGTGTTACTGAAAATCATTGAATATGTACATTTCTTATAAAAGGAATCCCATCCTGGAACCACACCAGTGTTCTGCCCAAAGAAGTAACTTCTTTAAGGATCCATCCTAATTTAAGAGGGTCTTCTGAACAGAAACCAAAAGAGACACAGCTAAACAACAGGAGTGACTTTCAGGACACAGCCATTTTTATTTGCTAACGTCCTAGAGGACATGAGTTCTGGAAGAACTGAGACATTCAAAAAAAGGAAGGTAGGAAGGTAATTTAATGTTGCTTTCGCTACTGTACCTCTATGCTGGTAAATCCAAAAAGAAGTCAAAGAGGTGTACTCCATCACTCTTATTGCTGAGAAAAAAGCTCATCAGACATCTAGCGTAAAACAGCCATTGAGAGACTTGAGTGCCACTGGCAGTCAGCAAACGCCGCTGCTCTGGTCACTGAGCCATGCTCT
This sequence comes from Polypterus bichir lapradei, assembly GCA_026402145.1. NCBI lineage: Eukaryota > Metazoa > Chordata > Cladistia > Polypteriformes > Polypteridae > Polypterus > Polypterus bichir. The sequence goes on along the minus strand of JANRMT010062803.1, from coordinate 3,575,602 downwards.
GGAACAGCTGAGAAAAGTGCATCAGCTGCCAGGCGGCCCCTTTACAAAGCATTTCAAAGAACACTATGGCCCCTGGGGTCACTTTAGCTAGAGATAAGTCCTCAGAGAGTTACATGTGTACTTTAGACTTATGGCTAAAAGCCTAATGGAAAGTATTGTTACAGACAGAGAGAGACAAAGCAGACAGATATGACACTAAAGAGATGGCAGTTTATATCCTGCCAAATGTTCACCTGTCCACTTGGCTGTCCAAAGTCAACTGCTTAATTAAAAAAAAATCTAATGAAACAGAAAATATGTCTCTAAATTCTGGGACAAAACTGGAGAGAAAGAAAGAAACCCACACAACAACAAAGAAATCACGCAGACTTCACATTTAGGGCAACTCGGACACGAATCAAAGCTGACTCTGATTGTCACATATTGTAGATTCAGACGTCACAACTTCAACCCCCACAGCTCAGGGAAGTCATTTTTATCAGGAACATTTTTGAAACCACTTTACACTCTTTTTTTAAAGAGGACAATTTTGCATCTAAACCTTTTAAAAGAAATTAAATCATTAAGACCGAGGTAGAGTGATGACATCTCATCTTGGCCATCTTGACTGGCACTTTCACTGCATGAAAATGAAGTTTGAATCGTTCAAAGTAGATGAAAGCTATGCTCACATTATATGTAACATGAAAAAGCAGACAACAGCAAGAAGTTGCGGTGCTTGGGTAGGAGTGTCCACCTCTGAGTCTTGAGGCTCACAGTGGCTGCAGGCTTTCATTGCAACCATTTTCTTAACTACACTCTTAAAAATAAAAGTGCCAGAGTGGTTAATCAGAGCAAACCCATAGCAGAACCATTTTTGGTTCCCTAAAGACCCATCCACATGAAGGTTCTGGAAAGAACTTTAATTTATTTATATCCATAACCTGGATCCATAAAGTAAATAACCATGAAGAGATGATAAGAGATTTGTGAAATTCCTTTTGGCCTGATTTAAAGAGACTATTGCTAAATCATTTTTTAGGCAATTAGATTCGACAATAACCTCATTTATTTGGAATTCAAAACATCCACGCATCAAAAGAGCGACCTTACAAAGACAAAAGGCAGAAGGCGGCATGGCTCTACCTAACTTCCAGTTTTATTACTGGGCAGCAAATATACAGGCGATAAGAACCTGGACACAAATAGAAGAACATACACAGGCTTGGTCCGCAATAGAAGTAAAATCCTGCAGTACTTCTTTGTATTCCTTGCTCTGTGCTCCAATAAACACACGTTATCGGCAATACACTAATAACCCAATTGTGCTCCACTCACTTAGAATCTGGAACCAATGTAGAAAGCATTTTAAGACGGAGAAAATTTGGAATTAACTTGCTTAGAGATCTTTATATAGACAACGTCTTCGCATCCTATGAACAATTACATTCCAAATTTAACATTCCAGCTACACATTTCTTTCACTATCTTCAAATCAGAAACTTTGTTAAACAAAACCTTCCAGATTTTCCTCATCTTGCACCCTCATCCATGCTGGAAAAAATATTGCTCAATCTCAAGGATTTAGACTCCATCTCTACAATATATAAAATCATTTTACAATCCCTCCCTTTTAAAGATCCAAGAGGACACTGGGAAAAAGATCTTTCAATTAATATATCAGAAAAGGAGTGGAAAGTAGCAATGCAGAGAATTCACTCGAGCTCCATATGTGCAAAGCATACAATTATACAACTCAAAATTATATATCGAGCACATCTGTCTCGACTAAAACTCTCCAAAATGTTCCCAGGGCATGATCCAACCTGCGAACGTTGCAACCAAGTCCCAGCCTCACTAGGTCACATGTTCTGGTCCTGCACCAAATTAACATTATTCTGGACAAACATTTTTAATTACCTTTCAGATAGCCTTGGACTCACAATCCCTCCAAACCCATTAACAGCTGTGTTTGGTGTTCTTCCAGATGGGTTTAAAGCGGAGGAAGACAAACAAATTGTGATTGCATTTACTACACTTTTGGCACGTAGACTTATTCTCATAAACTGGAAGAACCCAAACTCTCCTCTTTTAAGTCAGTGGGAAACCGATGTGTTATATTATTTGAAGTTGGAAAAAATCAAATACTCAGTTAGAGGATCCGTACAGACTTTTTTCAAAACATGGCAGGATCTAATCAGTAATATTTTAAAATAAGTTCATAAGGCACAGAGAATTTATTAATTTAGGTATGTTTACAAGCCTTAAATTTAACGCCGTTCGGCTTGCTCTCTCTCTCAGGGGTGGGGATCAATCTGTTCTTAATTTTTCTCTTTGTAAAAACTTGATTGCTTTGTATGGATTGTAATAAAATTAATAAAAAATAAATAAAAAATAAATAAATAAATAAATAAATAAAGAGACTATTGCTGCATACAGAAACACAGGCTAAGTCGAGGTTTCCTTAATCTATTATTGTCCTGCTATTTAGCCTATCATACATTCAAGATTTCAGTTTGTTTTCTACATACTAGGAAGTTTTTCAAAGCACAAAGAACAAATTTCATAAGGAAAGAATCCTTCTCAAAATGAAATAGTGCTTTGTCAAGAAATGGTTCTACAAGGAGCCTCACAACCCAGTAAAGAACCATAAAATGCTATTAAAGAACCAGAATTTTTTAGAGTGTGGTCACTAGATTTTACTACTAATTAATTTTTTTTGCTTTAATTTTGGTTGACTTGCTATTTAAGACTCAGACCCCTCAATTTTTTATTTTTCCTTAATTAGCAACAACAAAACACAGAACGAACCAACACGTGACCAGCTAACCTGCGTCCATCATACAGCATCTGAAAATAAAGAAAGGTGAAGGTCTCAGTAATATTGATCTGCTCAGGCACACAAAACATATTGCCAATGTAATTAGAGAAAAAAGAGAACATCAGCAGTTTTGGAAATGTCTGCCGAGGCAGGAAGAGAGCAGCAACAAACCATGGAATTAAATAATGGGTTTAATTAACAACATGAATCAGCTTTCCATTAAGAAACTGGGTTAGTGAAATTGGTTGGAGTTTGAGACCCCGACTTAGTCGGTCATTTGTTGGATCACTTCACATCTCATTTTGTTTGGCTGCCATTTAAGGAAAAAGAAAGCAATTCACAGCACTGAGCCTTAAAAAGCAAGACAATTAAAATGAAGGGAAAAGAAGGCAATTAACAGCATAAATTGGTCACTTATTAATAAAGTGGCAGGGAGGAAAACCTGCAGCCAAGGTAGCCCTTCAGGATCAGACCTGGACGCCCCTGGTATAGATCAACCATCCATCTATTATCCAACCCGCTATATCCTAACTACAGGGTCATGGGGGTCTGCTGGATCCAATCCCAGCCAACACGAGGCACAAGGCAGGAAACAAACCCTGGGCAGGGTGCCAGCCCACCGCAGGGTATAGATCATCCCTTCTTTATATACTGTATAGATCTGTTTTCACTTTGATATTAATGAGGCTTTCTCTGTTGATCAGTGCCAAAAAGGCAAATGGATTCCACTGTGATTCAATATTGTGTAACAATAAAATGTGATCAGTTCTAAGTGGTGAATACTATTTGTGGGCCCTGTATAAGTTTTTTTACAATAAATATTCACATAATATTAATGAACTAAATGTAAAATATGCACTACCATGGACTGAGGCCCTGTCCAAGGGTACTCTTGCCACCAGTGGTCACCTAGAATTGGATTAAGTAGTATAAAAGATGCAAAAGCAGACAGCAAAAAGGTTTGGGGTTTTCCGGCCCCGTATATTGTAGACGATCCACAATAAAAATAAAGAAAACTGGTCAAAACACATAAACTAAACAGTTCATATACGAGGCGCCGAAACATGGCGTCGGCGGCCATTTTATGAGGGAGGAGCCGGAAGTGGAGGAATGCTGGGAAGGAGCCGTGAGGGAGGATGGGATTGATGACGTCAGGACAAGATGGAGGAGGAAGGGCGGAAGTAACGTACTGCGGGCAAACCGGCTTATGGTGGCGGAGCATCTCTTTTCCTAAAAGAAAGCAGAGGGAGAAAGTTAGTAACCCGCCATTCCCTGCTGGCGAATGTCTTTCCAGGTGTGTTCAAATCCGTCCACGGTCTCCCACTCACGCGTGCGTGACAGTAGGTTTGAGAATTTATGTTTGTTAAATACTAGTCCATATATAATTCAAACAATATGGCACATTTCTTTTGTTTCACGCCAGCATTTGTCCCCAGTCAGAGATAATCAACTTTTCATTTGTAATTGTGTCCCTTCCAGGTTAAGAAGTTACCCAAGCAGGTGAGAGAAGACCTAGTTCCACTTTCAACTGACCGGACTCGTCTTCTAGTAGAACCTGCCAAAAAACCAAGACAACGTTATGTCCAGAAAGATGGCAAATGTAATGTCCATCATGGAAATGTCAAGGAAACGTACCGCTACTTCAGCGATCTCTTCACCACACTTGTGGACCTCAAGTGGCGGTTCAGCCTGTTAATCTTTATCATGGTGTACTGCATCACCTGGCTCTTCTTTGGACTGATATGGTGGCTCATTGCATACATCCGGGGGGATCTTACACATCAAGGGGAGGAAAACTGGACTCCCTGTGTGGAGAACCTGAACAGCTTTGTTTCAGCTTTCCTTTTCTCCATTGAGACAGAGACTACAATTGGTTATGGCCACAGGGTCATCACAGAAAACTGCCCTGAGGGGATCATACTGCTGCTGATCCAGGCCATCATTGGTTCCATTGTCAATGCTTTGATGGTTGGCTGCATGTTTGTCAAAATTTCCCAGCCCAAAAAGAGGGCTGAAACCCTCATGTTCTCCAACAAGGCAGTCATATCAGCCCGTGACAATAAACTTTGCCTCATGTTCAGAGTAGGAGACCTCAGGAACTCCCATATTGTTGAGGCTTCCATTCGGGCCAAGCTGATAAAGTCTAAGCAGACCAAGGAAGGCGAATTCATACCTCTCAACCAGACAGACATTAATGTGGGTTTCGACACAGGTGATGACCGCCTATTCCTTGTGTCCCCTTTGATCATCTGCCATGAGATAAATGAGAAGAGCCCATTTTGGGAATATTCGAAAGCACAGATGGAGAAAGAGGAGTTTGAGATTGTAGTAATCCTGGAAGGGATGGTTGAAGCTACAGGTAAGCATTGTCTTTCTGGGCACAATATGGGGTTATCTCACTATGAAGAAATATAAAAGAAACTGATGATTTATAGGAATTTCATTAAGATGGGGCAGAACAGGAAGGAAGGTAAAATGGGCTTATGTAGACTGAAGAAGGATATCCTGGCCAGGGACGATAACATCTAAGTTTTTCTAGACTAACTTACATGAAGAATTTTAACCAAATAATCCTACTGATTATTCAATTACTTCTAATTTGAACTAAAAATGTTTTACCTTCCTCCTCTTCATCTTTTCTCACTTCTATGTGGGGTCGATTTGCCTGTTCAGTCTCCTGCACCTCCTTGCTAGTCAGTCCCTTTTCTTTCAGATCTTCTTTTACTTTATCCATCTTTGGCCTCCATCACTTTTTCTCCCCTTCTACTTCCATTCCCATCATTCTTTAGCCCACATATCATTGTCTCTCCTCATCACAAGTCCATATCACTCCAGTTTCCTTTCCTGTACTTTCTTAGCTATCTCTCCCACTTTTGTTGTACCTCTTGATTGTTGCATTTCTTATTTTGCACTTTTTTGTAACTCTACATATCAACCTCAACTTTCTAATTTCTGCCACATCTAACTTCTTCTCCCGCACTCCCTTTACTGCCCATGTCTCAGCTCACTGTCTTAAACACTTTACTTTTATCTTTTAAGCATGGTATCTCTGTTTAACAGTTACATGGATATCAATCAGTTAAACAGTGCAATCTATCAACTACAAAATGTGATGAAAATCTGCAATCCTTGTGCTGGCCTAATCTCGCCACAAAGGCAAGCCAGGCTGTGAGTGCATCAGAGCTGATTGGTCATGTAGGAGCAGATCAGTATCGCCATTGAATGCACAGTGGAGGATGACTCGGAGAAGGGAGATTCTGTAACAATTTTTAATGTGTAAATATGTTACTGTGCAGTTAGAACATCACCCTTAAAGGAAACAACAATGACAGCCATCCAAGCTATAGAAGTTGTTCTTTAGCTCAGCTGATTACGACACTGTTGGGCTTTGAGTGTTTGATCCCAGAGCATCAGCAATCCACGGTAGGCAAAGCCTTTCGAGACTCTAAATTTGAGACCTTACCGTTTAGGACACGTGCAGGAGACGTTAGATGGCCAAATGTGACATTTTAAAAAGGAATTTATGTGGTTAAGAGTACGATGGCAGCAATCACAGCTCCAGCGCTAATTTGGTACAGGGACAGTGCTTCACATGTTCACAAAGTGCAAGACTGTCCGCTCCTGCATGCTACCACTCCCCACCCGAAGACACTAGTGTTTTTATTATGTATTTATTTATTTAATATCCTGCCCTGCACTGCAGACCCTTCATTACAGTCAGATCATTTGTAATAATCCCTGGTGCTAATGAAAAGACCACCTCGTGTGGACATAAAAGCCACGGTTTAACGATCATGAGGGGGAGAACAGAGTAATGAGGTGAGTTTGGGCCATAGCTCTTCAAGGTAGGGAGAAATTTATCTAGAGAAAAAGAGAATTGAAAATGGGGAAATGGCCAGAAAACAATTTTTACTTTCTTTAACATCTTTATCATTGAACATCTCAAAGACAATGTCATAACCTAATTCTAATAAAAACGTGAGGCTTGTTCACTGCCGTGTCATTGATTGGCCTATTTCTTCATTCTGTAGGAGTTCACCCAGTGGCCTAGTGGCTACCACATTATAATTGAAATCATAAAATTGCTGGTTCATTCTCCACATCAGATTCATTGTGTCAACCACAATGGACAGCCACATAATTTACAATTAGAAATTGCAATATATCCTGATCTTCTATGTTATCTTGCATATATCCTGATCTACTGATTTATCTGGGGTAAAGACACCCACCCAGCAATCACGCCACTCTCCAGCACCATGAGCAGTGAGTATTACCACCTTACCTTGAAACTTCCATCTTCAGTATCTCATAAATCTCAGAAAATTATGTTGCTGTATATATTTAGGAATGTAAAGAAAAACGTGTGAACATCTATGGACATAAAGCACCTTTGAAATGTTTTAGTCCTGTGCCCCTAGGTTTTGTGATTGACAGTTCTAGCCCATTATTGTGTGAGATCAGATTTTATCCAGTTGTAAACTAATTCTGCTGTGACATTAATGATCGTATAAACATAATATTCAAGGAGAAGAAATGCTTTCAGCAACTTTTATTGTGAATGAATGATGTAGAAGAATGCATTCAAGCTCAAGTTCCTATCACAAGCATAATATCTGCATAAAAATGGAGCCAGAAATGTACATGACCCCCAATAGAGATCCTTACTGAAAAATACTTGATAGGGTGCCATCTTGTTTTAATGGTTCTACAAACAGGAAATACCTTTTTGTACCAAGAAAATAAATTTAGCTATGCTTCTCATTGCATGTTCACACTATAATCAATGTATCTCCTCAACATCATAGTTCCATTGATTTCTTCTCAAACTAGGGGAGTTTGCCCCCTGCTCACTTCGCTCGCCAACCCCCAGGCCTGTGCTACACGTTAGCCACTTTGCAGTTCAGTCGCTCACGTATGGAGAAGTGGATGTACAATTTAAACAGATTGTTATTTTAATGGGAATTGTTACATATGCATAATAGAATTAACTATTTTAGATTACAGCGAGTAATTAACCATATTAAAAAATAGTAAAACGTAATAATATGAAAGTAAATTATGTTTCATGTTGCGTAGAGTTATTCGTTGCGTTATACGATTTTGTTCCGTTTGGATATGAAATTAACACGCAAATACTTTTTAAACTTACACTTTTACTGTAAAACTTTAGTAAAAACAATTTTTTAATTAAATTTTCGTCAATATCACATTAAATTTTGATTCTGTGTTTGGACTTACATCATGACAATGCAACGTATAACTGCCCGTGAGTGAATTTTGTTTCTTTCTCTCTAATAAATAAACTGACTTTTTCTAATGTTTGTCCCTGTGATTTGTTAATTGTCTTTGCAAAAGCTATTCTAATGGGAAACTGCTAGTGTTTTAATGTGAATGGCATATGAAGAACTCTTTTGGTGTCAAATGTTATCCACGGGAAATGTACTACATTACCTTTCTTGGATACATCCTTCTTTCAACAGTAATTTGGGAGGTGGAAGACCGCACTGTGTTAACGGTTGAAGATATTCTTCAGGATACTGTAAGCTGATGTTTTCATCTTCCGCATAATCGCCACCAACTGTTTCAGCATAGTCTATTGATACGCATTTAACCAATTTGCTGCGTAACCGATCGACAATTTTTGTGTTAATTCATTTGATTCATCGTTTCTCGGTGCTAGGATTGCCCATGTACTCATTTCTTCTGTTGATAACCCTTCGAGATGAAATTCTTCAATACGATTTGGACATAATAAGTCTTCTTTTATTGGGAACTTAAAGCGAGGAAAACATAAACATTTCTAAGAGCTAAGAGAGCAGGGCGTGACTTGAAAAAAAATCTCATGGTCGAAGTCTCGTCTCGCAGGACTTGAAATTATCTCTTTGAAAAAGTCTCGTTTCAGGATTTCCTTTTATAATAGAGAGATAATTTTGGCTGGCATCCCATTTAAAGTTGGTTCTTGCCTTAAATCTGTTGCTGTTGAGACCACTGTCTTCCTCTGACTCCAAATAGGATAAAGTACCGCATTTGCATTATAGGGTCTCAAAACTCCTGCACATAGTAAGAACCAACTTCAGACAGGCAATCTCCATAGAAACTAGGATATAACCCCAGGTCACTGGAGCTGTGAGGACATGAGGATAACCAGTGTCCCCATCCTGGTATCTCACACAACAAGCAAAATCACTGAAGGTCAGCAAAGAGGTGGCAAAAGAATTTTATCAGCAGAAGAAGCTGGAGTACAGTGATCATCACCTTATCGTGTTCATAACACCACCCAAACTGCTGTCACTCTCAGGGCAGGGAATGGAAAATTGAAGATGGATTGTGGGTTTGCTGCCAAATCCCTAACATTTTCAACATTCCCTATTTAAATGTAAGCTGCAAGATGATTAATTCTCTCAAGTTCACCCGGACCTGTTCGGAATTGCCAAAGGCTGCTGCTAATTGCTTTAAGAGAGTCATTGAGTTGGCATAAGTTTTGTATAAATGTTCACGCTGGTCTGGTGCCTCAGTTCATTTCTTCATGAGCCATACAGCGCTCTTGTTCTATCCCACCTGAGCTCTCTGTTATGCAAGAAGCTTGATGTTTATTTGTACATTTTCAGAAAATCCTAACCAAGTAAAACAGTAAGGAGCAGTGCTTATGTCTTGTAAAAGAATACAAGACGATAAATCAAATGTGGGATTGGAGTATGCCATTCAATTTTGTATTTAGCCCAGGCATGTCAAACTCACTACCATTGGTGGGCCGCTTCGACTGCCATACGTGCATCAGCGGGCCGCACTGTAACAAATACTATTATACTATTATACAAAGTTACTGTAGCTTTCTTTCCAATACTGAAAACTTTAAAAAATGTAACACTTAAAGTTTAAAGAAAAGCAATTTGTTTCCATACAATCTCCTCACAACAGCGTACAATTAGAGTCTTAGCCCCTTAGCTAAGTCCTTATATTATTATATTATATTCATTATATTATATTCATTGCTTATATAGGAGTCTTACAGTGTGAGATTTATTTCTTTTGTCCCGACACTTGGCATCTCTTGTTAGTAACCAGTTCGTCAATATCAGGCTTGAAATCTTGTGCAGCTGCAACTTTTATTAGGGATGAAAGGTGCTCGACAGTAAGTCTTGAGCGATGTGGGGTTTTGGTAGCTTTCTATTAACGAAAACAGTTGTTCACAAAGGTAAGTGCTTCCAAACATAGACAGATGCCAACTTATGGATATGCACATATGAGGGTGGCAGGTAAGCATACAAGCCTGGCACACCAACTTCATTGTATTTTGTCATCAGAATAGAATCTGACTGCAGTTCAATCAACTCCATTTGGATATTCTCAGGCGCATTCTCAATGTTGTAAGAGTATGGTGACGTAAACAGCACAAAGTCCTGTTCGTGTGAACTGAAATTGCGAAAATGCTCACTGAATTCATTGCTCAGTAATACAAGTTGGAAAACAAATCCTCCAAAAATCTAGTTTTACTTTACTAAGTTTACTTTAAAGTTTATATTGTAAAATAAGCCGATATGCAAAAAGCCCCCTGACCTACACTAATTATACAAACTCAAAATCACAAAAATCTGTTAATAAACAACTCACCAACTTCTCGCGTCCACTTCAGATCTTCAGCTGTAGTCTGCAATAACTGTTACAATACTAGCACAAAATTACACAAAACTGGAGCAAAAAAACGTGGAAATATGTGAGCTATTACTACTCGTGATGATCAGTTCTGCCCAGTGGCCAATCTCAGCAGCCCAGCCAGTAGTGTAGCCCAGTGGTCCGCAACCTTTTTGACACCAAGGACCGCTTTACTAGAAGCAAATTTTTCCAGGGACCGGTGGGTTGTTGGAGGTTGGAGTTTGTGGGGTGATTATGGGCGGGTTTGTAGGACAGTTTTACATTACATTTCTATTATTATTAAGTTATAATTTAGTAATAGAAATTATACAGCTTACCATAATGCAGAATCACTGAGAGCCCTGAGCTTTTTTTCCTGTAACCAGATGATCCCATCTGGGGATGATGGAAGACAGTGACACGCGAAGTGTGTTGCTTATGTTCAGTCTACTCCGTAATCTCGTTTTGGTTGCTGTCACTGCAGAAAACGTGCACCACAAAGATAGGATGTTGGAAATGGAAGCAGCTTCAATAGCTTCTTTCACGTTATTTTAATGTTCTCCTGTCTACAAGTTATGCTGACGAGAATTTTTCTCAGCATTTCCTTGCGATAATACACTTTCAGGGTGCGAATGATGCCTAAATCCAATGGCTGAAGCACTGCCGTGCAATTGGGTGGGAAGAATTCAACGTGAACATTATCTAAATGCGGAAGCATGTTGCGATCAGCACAGTTATCAATCAGTAGCCAAATCATCCTTTTCTTCATCTTCATATTGTGAGGTTTCTGAACTCTTTTGGGATCTGGGATCCCCCCCACCCAACGGAAACAACACGCTGAAGTGCATCCCAAAGCGCTATTGCCGCGTGTGAGATTGTTTGTCCGGGTCCCAAGAGAGTTTAAAAATCTTGTATTTTCTTGAATGAGTGACACATTAATAGGAATGTTTCTTGAACAAGCATCACTGCAACCACATAAAAACGGCTTTTTCAGCGTCTTCAAATGCAGCAGTTCGCATACGTTTGCAACCAGAGATTTTTCTTTTTTTTTGCATATAACAAGTATGCCGTTTCTATAGAAGGGTGACAATAAGTTAAATTCCAATGGATGTTTTTCAAATGTTGACGAGCAATAAGGAAAAGGTATCACTTAAAACCACACAAAACAAAAACAGCAAAAAAACAGTACGAGGAAAGTTCGAAGAAAGAAGATTTTTTACAATGTTTCTGTTTGGGGATCGTTGTGCAAATGTCCACAACTGAGCTGTGACCGCAGAACTAACTGCTCTGTGGATGATTCATTCAAGCATTTCAAGGTCACTTCGTTGTAATGAAAGTATCTGCTGCTGAATGTACTTCGTAGTAACAAGATTTTTGTGGACTCGTGTCATAAGGGGAAACTGTCAGAAACATAAAAATACTTTGTTGTAATACTCTCTGGTGTAATACCGCGGTCTCTCTCCTCTTTCTGCGCCGCTGCAAAGCCCTGCCCGCCTAGCGTTCTGGAAAGTGTCCTCAGTGAAGGGGGCAGCCTTTTTGCTGTAGCCCTTCACTGAGTGAGTCTCCGTTGCTGGCAGTTCTCTCGTGGCCCGGTAGTGGGCCGTGGACCGCAGCCTAGCACTTCAGTTGCAACTTTTTAACTGCAACTATACTAGCAGATGACGTGTCCGGTACCATAATGCCATGGGAAAACATGCTTTTTTCAGAAAGCAGAAGTAAGAAAAGTCAATAAGTAATGCCGAAGATGCAGAATGATTCAATCACAAACGATAGTAATCATTTTGTACAAGTTTAGTGCTAACTAGGATCTGTCATGCGGGCTGCACAGATTTCTGTTGCGGGCTGCATGTGGCCCGGAGGCTGCGTGTTTGACATACCTGATTTAGCCCATTATTCTCTTATATCTCTGGTTATTGTTCTGTGAGGTATTGCCTTTCTTGAGCAGATTGCTTGATTCTTACTTTATGAGAGCACTTTGTTGATTTAAACATTGTAAGACGGTAAGGGTCACTGTTGCCCCTTTAAAACCAACAGACAGACACTCAGGACACAGAGCAAAAGCACGAAGAAATATTTGAATTCTTTTTTCTTCTTCCACAGTGTTTCCAAGCACCACAGCCACCATAAACACAAGGAAATCAGTAATAATAATTACAATCCTCTCTCTATATTTTTCACCACACCTCCCAGCAAGCTTTGTCCACCATCCACCCAGCTCTGGCTTGCTTGCTGGATGTTTCACAGTCCTTTAAATAGTCCTTGACCTGGGTCAGATGGAGAATCCCAATTCTTTAATCAGCCCAGAAGAACTTTGGGGCTTCCGTCCTCAAGACTTCTTAGTACTTCCGGGCTGCAAGGGAAGCATGGCCCCCTAGGTCCTTTCACAGCACCCCCTGGTGGCACCCACAGCACCCAACAGGGCTGAGAAACTAGACTCCAAGTCTCAGGATGCCCTGTGGGGCAGGGGAGCTGCCATCTAGCATTTTGGGGGAGGTATTGTCCTGGAAAAGCTACCTTTCCTCATCCTTCCAATTCAGGGGCATCCCGGCAGGGCTGAGCTGCCAGCCATCTGCCATAACATGCAGACTTTCTGCTTTATGGAAATTTGGGTATATGAAGAAAGTTGATTAATGCCCCATTTTTGCTTACAAACACAATGAAGCAAAATTTTCACACTTGGGAAGAGTACAGGACAATTTCTAAACACATACCATTAGCGCTAACATGCAATCTTCTTCACAGTCATTTCATGTACACTTGCTACAGTATCCCAAATGGCGGCCGTAGTGCGGCCACAGTCTCAGTCATTTTCTTTCACTCTGATGCTGTGTTCACGTACGGTGGTTCAATCAGTTTGTCAAATGTGTTTCTTACTTATCTTTTCTCATTACCTTGAGTGTCATAGTTCTGAAAAAGGTGCAGGCAGAGGTGGTCAAGATGCAATTAGCAGTCATTTATGTGACATTGTGTACTGTGGCCTTGGCACTTCATCATATGGGTACCTTTTTAGGGCTAATTCAGGTCTTGCCCACATTATTGCATTTTCAGTTAAAATCATACATTTGTCTACGTTTTTATCCTTCATTTAAAGCAAGCTATGATGTTAGTCTACTCCGCGTTGTGAGCCTGAGTGTGAAATGTAACGGTCTGGTGCCCAGGAAGAGGAGGTTACTACTACGGCTCCAATGCTGCCTTATATGATTTGGCTCTACAAAAGAATGGACAGATTTGAAAAATGAATAAGTGAGTAGTTTAGTATGTGCCATCTGTCTGACGCTAGAAAGTGAGGGCAGTAATTAGTGCCGCCATCTGATACTCCCAGCATCCTGGCTTCATTTCCTTCCCTGGCTAGTGGTCTATTTGGACCTCACATAAGTCTCAGTATGTTTGAGTGTCTTTTATTCGGCTTTTAAAAGTACTATAGTATGGGCAATTTTCTACTGAGTTTGTCACAGATTTCCATATCTCAGGAATCTCTGAATTTGACTCAACCATTTCCAACGTGATGTCAATGTGTCTGTGGCACACATAACTCAAAAACCATGAATAACCTGTCACATCTGAATCAGCAACGCTGGAAATGTAGCGATTTTCAACAAAATAGATTGATGGGAAATTTCTCTTTCACTGACTATGATTTTTTTTAAACTAAAAGACATCTTAGGTGTTTCCTTTTTTAAAAAAATGTGTTAAATAAAAGTTGTGTAAAATAAAACATTATTTTCACTTAATGTGCTTTTCAGTGTTTCCAACCACTGCTAAATTTCCCCTTGGGATAAATAAATTACTATCTATCTATCTATCTATCTATCTATCTATCTATCTATCTATCTA
>JANRMT010062803.1:3544797-3555073 GCA_026402145.1 Polypterus bichir lapradei | reverse complement strand
ATAGATAGATAGATAGATAGATAGATAGATAGATAGATAGATAGATATGAATCACGTATCAAAAGTAGTTTTTTATTTCTGAGCGTTCACCCCTTGCCAGGGGTCTTCATCAGAGGATAATACTTAGACTTACAAGAATCAAAGGCAATATACACACGTGTGCATGGGAGGCAATCTAAAGGCTTAACTGGGAATAAATTGCAGGGTTTAACAAACTGCACTAATCCTTCTTCTCCCTCTCCCACAGACCAGCAAAATGGAAGCTAGCTTAGAACTCCACCCACCTCCCTTGGCAGACCACGCCCTCCTACAGACCTCACTTCGGCCTAAGGACCCGCCTCTTCCTGCACAGCTCCCATAAAACCAATCCCCCCACCCTTCACTTCAGTCTTATGTTGACTCAGTCTGTGTTGATCACTTTAAATTTGACTCTGTTTGTTTGGCCGACAATATACGGGGTGGATCGCCCAAATCTTTCTGCTTTGTTCTGTTTTTTTTTAACTATATATATAAAGGAAGATATACAAGTACACTTAATATCAGATACTTTAAAACTTTTAGTAGTTTTCATATGGGCAGATTTTACATTTACGTGAGTCACTTTCCATTAAGGTAATCTCCACTTTGACTCAGTTTACTCGGGTATGGCGGTTGTGTACATTATACAACACTGTAAGTAAATAATACAAACACTTTATTGAATTAATGGGCCCCAAATCAGTAGACAATCCATGTTTAAATGGCTGTGATGTAATAATTCACAGTGTTGACTTCAGGAAGCCTGAATGGGAGTTAATAGCTGCTCTGAATGCCTTTGCTGTCTGTTCTTTTTACTGACGCTCTTCTCTTTGCCTTACCAGGGATGACATGTCAGGCTCGCAGCTCTTATCTGGACACCGAGGTGCTCTGGGGCTATCGCTTCACACCAGTGTTGACTCTGGAGAAGGGCTTCTATGAGGTAGACTACAATTCTTTCCATGATATCTTTGAGACTCATACACCTTCCTGCAGTGCCAAGGAGCTGGCAGCTATTGCCAGTGTTGGGCAGCTGTATGCTCAAATCTCTCAGCATAATGCAAACACTTGCACCTTCCCCAAGGACTCACAAACCAGTGGTCAGAAGCAGGATGATGCTAGAAAAACAAATGGATCCACCAGCCAAGTCCACCCCTCCAACAAGCATTGATTGTACCAACTGGAGCGAATTAAGGCCATGTAATATTTGATGACTTTTCCAGCGATTTTCAGTCATAGTCTTCATCTGCATAATCTTAGGGAGTCAAAACAGTTGGCGGCT
Organism: Polypterus bichir lapradei; assembly: GCA_026402145.1. Lineage (NCBI taxonomy): Eukaryota > Metazoa > Chordata > Cladistia > Polypteriformes > Polypteridae > Polypterus > Polypterus bichir. The sequence continues at coordinate 3,553,776 of JANRMT010062803.1, read as the reverse complement.
CGCTCCCGTGAAGGCCAATCATCTAGTAGGACATACCCAATGACACACTCCTGCTTGTCCACAATTTGCTCTGATTTTGTGTTTAGTTGTAGGAGTGGGCTCTGTGTATGTGAAATCTGACAACCAATCCAGGAATACAATGCATATAAATTAACAAGGAACGAGAACAAGTACTAAGGAACGCAAGTGTTTTAGACTTCACATACAGTAGAGAAGCTCATTTTTTTAGTACCCGAGAAAACAGAAAAAAGGAAAACCGGACAGAGATTGTGTATGAACTCTCCATAACTGTCAACACCTTGTACAACACCGGCTCCGTCAGGCAGCATGCTGCTGACTGGCAGAAAAAGGGACAAGAACGGGTGTGCTGGAAAGTCATCATGTAACTGGTAAATCAGACATGTTCAGCGATTTTCAGTCCAGAGACGAGATCAGCAACTGCAGTCAGCAAATGTGACATAACCTTTGACTAGAACTCACACTATGTGACATTGGCTTTAGGATCAAGCAATGCCTTCTGATTTGTATTGTCTGACACAGAGGTTCTATAAAGAATGGGGGGGGGGGGGCTCTATAGAGAAATTCATGATGTGCACTTTTCAGAAGACGTCACAAATTGAGGCAGGTATAGTAGCATTTACAGGGATACTTCAAGGGATTTAGCCATGGGGCTTCTAAGACCTACAGCACTGTATGGGCTGCTTTAATTTATAATGGGGCTGCTGACTTGAACCTCATCTCTGACTGACCTGAGAATAAAACACAACTGCACAACCACTGACTTTTGCTCTTCCATAATCACCTTTTTCATTTAGGCCAAATGACAGTGAGCTTAGAGCCATTGACGTGACACCATCACAAAACAGATCAAGCGATAACCTGGAAATGAGCTTTTCAGCCAGAGAGAAAAAAACAACACAAGCAAGCTTTACTCCCAAATATGAATGATTTTGCAGTCCAACATATTTCCAAGCTTCCCGTCCTTACCGCCTGCTTACCTCTTTATTTAAAGAATTTGATTTCGCCTAAGCTGTCCTGCATAGGAGGAATAGAAAGATTTTGTTCTTCTGCCTCATTACACCTTTGCTTTGCAGTCAATGGGTGTTTTAGCCTTTAGTATGTCTTCACTGCAAACCCAGAAAATAAATCTGGGACACTGAAATGGAAATAAAAGTCATGATAAACAAAAAAAAAAAAAAGTAGTGTGGCCAGAAATAGAAGTACGACTAAAATTGTTTAATATAAAATAAAAAAAAAGTCATAAAATGGAAGTTAGCAGTCTGTTCTTCATGCATCTCCCATCAGGTCCCAAAGGCACGAGGATTAAAGTAGAGACATAAAAGTGACAGCTGCAGTTTTACGGCTTATTTGGATTGAATGCACATAGACATGCAATTTAGAGCCCGGACTGTGACGTTCATTATAGGAAGCTGAAATGTGAAGGCAACTTTTTAAGTAAAAAAATTCAAAACTCCTCACAAACCCACCGTGACTCATCCATGAGATCAATTAGTCACACTGCCTACTTTTAGAGATAAAGAATGCCCAGCATTTAAATGTACGTTGTACTTTTTTTTTTCCTTGTAACATTATTAATCGGCCCTACGAGGAAGCAATGAATCAGAAAGAATTCTGGCACAAAACTAATATTGGATCAGACAAAAATCCTCATGAGAGGCGAAAAATTGCTGTAATACACAGTAGTGTGGAGAAGCCTTAGGCACCCAAGATTATTATAATATCATTTTTGTTTTAGAGGGTTTATTTTATGTGACTTCTGCAGTGGTATGTCAGTAGACAAGAACAAACTTCAAATTTTCAAAAATTCTGTTTGGAAAAATTAAATGTCACAGAGACATGTTTGCATTTTGCTATAGAGAGTAAAATATTATGTAACGGAGCGCTTTTTCGATATAAACTTGATGACTCGGCAGGTCTGCGGCCCACTGAATAATTAAACACAGATAAGAAGCCCACGCAAAGGATCAATGACATCATAAACGGACTGAGCCAAACTGATTACCTGAAATAGAAACTGGGTTGTCGAATCAAACTTGGGAATGAATCCTTTAAGACGTGTCTGGAGGAGATACTGGGACTTGGGCTCTTCAATTCAATTTACTGAATTGATTCTTTCAAACTACCTTTTTAATTTGAGTGCAGTCTTTTGATTCATTTTTAGCGATAGCTGATACTGGAGTTTGGTATGGGGGGTCCCCTCTGATCGCATCACAAATATATAATTTAATAATTCATGCATAGATTTCACATACTGTATGTACATAGGTGTGTGACGGTGTGGTTTGACTCCTTCCGGGAGCCTCTTGAACCCGCCACCATTGATAACGTTACCGACATAAGCCAGGCAAATGAAGATACATACATTCATACAAGGGGTAGGTGCAAAAGTGACAGTGCTTTTATTAAAAAAAAATCAAAAAAATCAAGTGCCCAACTGTGCAGTGAAATTCATTACATAACAAAATCAAATAAGATGAGAGTGAATGTGAATGTTAAAATACAATAGATAAATATTCATAAAACCCAAGGTTAAAACAAGCGGGAAGCCGTCTCCTAAAACCTCACAAGCCCAGGTGCATCCCTGTAAAAGTGACGTCTCACCGGCTTATCCTTTTTCCAGATCTTGCAGCTCGGAGAGACGTCAACCAACAGGCGCAGATGACCCTCAGACCTGCTTGTGTCCCCACTGCCCATCCCATGGTGGGATGCCCCAGAGCTTCCACTCCCTTGGCTCCCTCTGTCATCTCAGGCCTTGCAGGGAGCCCCTCTGGAGTACTCTTGTTGCTCCTGCTCCCAAACTCAGCAAGAGTAACACTCGAGCACCGGCCACACATGCCCCTCCTGGAGCTCACATTCCTGTCCACCTGCTTCTTCAATTTCTGCACCTGCTCGCTCACTCGCTCCTGCCCTTCTTTTCTTCCTTTTATCCTCCTCTCTCATTTTTGTAATTTTCAAACCTTTTGTTTTCCTCCTCCCCTTTCTGTCCCATGCAGGCTCCTTTTATCCTGGATGTTTAATTGGGCGCAGGTGTGAGGAGCTACTCCCTCCACGCCATCACTGAGGTGCCCGCCTCCACTTGTGTATGTGCCAGCACCACCTCTAACGCACTCTCAAACACCCAAACAAACTGGTGCCTGCACCATCTTGGGATGCAATTATATATTTAAAATTAGCTATCTATTATTGAGCTGCGGACCAGTGTATATATAATTAATATTATTTATTAATTCACAATCTATAAATAAATAATATAAATATACAATTCATTATATTTTTAACATGATAATTTATATGCCATTGTCCTGTTTCCGTACACAAACAATGATAACATTTAAGATGCACAACTACAATAAGACGTTACATTAATGAATCACACATGAATAATGATTGTTTCGCAAATTCAAATGAACAAGAATCATTCGGCTGACTCTCGGGTAGCGAGCGAAACGTTCACGAATCAAATGAGTCGAGACTCAGGAGTCAGGCAGTCCTTGCACATGCGCTTTACACATTCACCAGCGGGGCAGTGGCAGAGAAATACATGGAAGATGCTGACGACATCATGTGGGACATGCATGCACCTCAGTGCTGGTCCAGTTGAGCTCCACTGAGCTGATTTGTTCGCACTCACAAATCGATTCATGTGATTCTCTGAAAAGAGTTGTTAAAAAAAGAATGCACCGTTCTTGAATCGACCTTCACTAATTGGGATAACTGAGCTAGTAGCTAAACAAGTGAGCATGGTGTACTGAATCGTTGACTCTTCAAATATAAGCAAACTAAAAGGTCTGGAAGTGGCAGATGCGAATACCCAACTTCATTAAAATTATTTCTGGGATGATCATTAATTTAAGAATTACTAGCAGCAGCAGCAGCAGCACCAGTGTATCCAAGTAAGTAATTTGAAGCTCTGATCCTTCAGGCTGCTAGTATGGCTTCAGTGTAGTGTCGTCAAAGCGTTTACCACAGCGAATATTCAGTATTCACTTTTCCTGGAAATTCGACTTGCAGCCTTTCGATGAACAATTTCCCCCAATGCTTTGTGAGGCCAGTGTGACATCACAGATCTGTAGCAGCCATGTGCAGAACTTTAATGCATGCGTATTGCAGGATTGTTGTGGAGCTGCTTAGACATGTGTGATGTCACCACCCGATGGATACTCCAGCCTCCCACCCTGCAAGCATTTAAGAAAAAACTTGCACTGTTTTTATTTGAGGGGAACATTAGCTGAGTATAATGAGAGCACTAGAAGTGCTGCCATTGGACATGTAACACTGATCTCTGTGGACTGGCCATGCAGCTCCCGCATGGCTAATTATGCATGCAAATTAGCCATGTGCCCAGTTATGAACTCAAAACAAGCCTTAAAGGAGGCATCCCCCTCCCTGAGAAACTCTGTGAAATAATATTAATGACAAAAAATGTATTACCATTGACAAGTCAGGATGCGTCAGGACCAAAACCAAGTTATCAGTTCCAAGCAGCTCTCTGAACACCCCCATTATCAAATTGTGGTGATACATGGATCAGGGTGAGATTTAACCATTTCTAAAGCTTTTAGTGTTCCCAGGAGCACAGTGGCCTCAATAATTATGAAACTGAAGAAGTATGGAAATACCAGGACTCTTCCTAGTGTTGGCTGTCTGGCCAGACTGAGTAACCAGGAGGACCATGGTCAGGGAGGTGGCCAAGAATCTAATAGTAACTCTTAACAGAACATCTGAAGTCCTCTGCTGAGATGGGAGAACCTGTCAGAAGGTTGGCCATCTCAGCAGCATTCCATCAGCCAGGTGTTTATGGTAGAGCTGCTAAATGGAAGCCACTAGTGAGTGCAACACATATGGACTCTGAGAGCATGAAGAGGTCTGATGGGCAATTCCAAGCACTGACAAAAACCAGGCCCTGCTCATCAGCTGCCAAATACCATCCCTGTGGTTAAACATGGTGGGCTACATTAAGATAACAAGCCACATTGCTCAATTCCTATATTTTAGTCAGATCAGATTTGCCTATCTTGGTGGTTCACATTTATAAGTACAAGTGATCTGTATCTAAAAGAAAAGTCTGTTCTTGACAGGCCCAAAGAAAAAACTTAAATCCCCACAGAAGGTCTGTGGGGAAATCAGAAAATGGCAGTTTCCCATCCAATCCAACAGAGCTTGAGAGGGTTTGCAAAAAGCACAAATCCAGGTGTGCAAAGCTTGTAGAAACCAACTCAAGAAGACTCAAAGTTGTACTTGCTGCCAAAAGGCCTTCTATAAAGTACTAAATTAAGGGTCTAAATACTAATATGAAGGAGAGATTGCAGTTTTTGATTTTTAATAAATTTGCTGGTCTTTTTGAAGACATGTTTATATTTTGTCATTGTTGGTTATTGAGTGTAAACTGATGGGCAAAAACCTTCTTCTTCTTCTTCTTTTGGCTGCTCCTGTTAGGGGTCGCCACAGTGGATCATCTTTTTCCATATCTTTCTGTCCTCTGCATCTTGTTCTGTTACACCCATCACCTGCATGTCCTCTCTCACCACATCCATGAACCTTCTCTTAGGCCTTCCTCTTTTTCTGTTCCCTGGCAGCTCTATCCTTGGCATCCTTCTCCCAATATACCCAGCATTTCTCCTCTGCATATGTCCAAACCAACACAATCTCGCCTCTCTGACTTTGTCTCCCAACTGTCCAACTTGTGCTGACCCTCTAATGTACTTATTTCTAATCGTGTTCATCCTCGTCACGCGCAATGCAAATCTTAGCATCTTTAACTCTGCCACCTCCAGCTCTGTCTCCTGCTTTCTGGTCAGTGCCACTGTCTCCAACCCATATAACATAGCTGATCTCACTACTGTCCTGTAGACCTTCCCTTTCACGCTTGCTTATACTCGTCTGTCACAAATCACTCCTGACACTCTTCTCCACCCATTCCACCCTACCTGCACTCTCTTTTTCACCTCTCTTCCACAATCCCTGTTACTCTGAATTGTTGATCCCAATTATTTAAACTCATCTACCTTCACCAACTCTACTCCCAGCATCCTCACCATTCCACTGACCTCCCTTTCATTTACACACATATATTCAGTCTTGTTCCTACTTACCTTCATTCCTCTCCTCTCTAGAGCATATCTCCACCTCTCCAGGGTCTCCTCAACCTGCTCCCTACTATCACTACAGATCACAATGTCATCAGCAAACATCATAGTCCATGGGGTCTCCTGTCTAATCTCGTCTGTCAACCTGCCCATCACCATTGCAAATAAGAAAGGGCTCAGAGCAGATCCCTGATGTAATCCCACCTCCAACTTGAATGCATCCGTCACTCCTACCACAGACCTCACCATTGTCACACTTCCCTCGTACATATCCTATACAACTATTACATACTTCTCTGCTACTCCCGACTTCTTCATACAATACCACAGCTCCCTCCTGAGGCACCCTGTCATATGCTTTCTCCAGATCCACAAAAACACAATGCAACTCCTTCTGGCCTTCTCTAAACTTCTCCATCAACATCCTCAGAGCAAACATTGCATCTATGGTGCTCTTTCTTGGCATGAAACCATACTGCTGCTCATTAATCATCACCTCACTTCTTAACCTAGCTTCCACTACTCTTTCCCATAACTTCATGCTGTGGCTCATTAATTTTATTCCGCTGTAGTTACTGCAGTCCTGCACATCCCCCCTTATTCTTAAATATCGGCACCAGTACACTACTTCTCCACTCCTCAGTGGAGGTTAAAAACTCCACTGCCATCTCTCCTAAACACATCTATGCTTCCATAGGTACGTCATCTGGACCAACAGCTTTTCCATTTTTCATCTTCTTCATAGCTGTCCTTACTTCCTCCTTGCTAATCCGTTACACTTCCTGATTCACTATCTCCACATCATCCAACCTCTTCTCTCTCTCGTTCTCTTCATTCATCAGCCTCTCAAAGTACTCTTTCCATCTGCTCAACACACTCTCCTCGCTTGTGAGTACATTTCCATCTTTATCCTTTATCATCCTAACCTGCTGTACATCTTTCTCAGCTTGGTCCCTCTGTTTAGCCAATCGGTACAGGTCCTTTTCTCCCTTCTTAGTGTCCAAGCTGTCATACAACTCATCATACACCTTTTCTTTAGCCTTCACCACCTCTCTCTTCACCTTGCGCCTTATCTCCTTGTACTCTTGTCTACTTTCTGCATCTCACTGACTATCCCACTTCTTCTTTGCCATCCTCTTCATCTGCATACTCTCCTGTATTTCCTCATTCCACCACCAGGTTTTCATCCTCTGTCCAGATGTCACGCTAAGCACCCTTCTTGCTGTCACCCTTACTACTGCTATCTGCTACCTTACTATCTGCTGTAGTTTCCCAGCTGTCTGGTAACTCTTCACTGCCACCCAGTGCCTCTCTCACCTTCTCCCTAAACTCAACCTTGCAGTCTTCCCTTTTCAACTTTCATCATTTGATCCTTGGCTCAGCCCTCACTCTCTCCCTCTTTTTGATCTCCAACATCATCCCTACAGACCACCATCCTATGCTGCTTAACTACACTTTCCCCTATCACCACTTTGCAGTCTTCAATCTTCTTCAGATCAAATCTTCTGCATAGGAAGTAATCTACCTGTGTGCATCTTCCTCCACTCTTGTACGTAACCCTATGTTCCCCCTCTTCTTAAAATACGTATTCACCACAGCCATGTCCATCCTTTTGGCAAAATCCACTATCCTCTGACCTTCTTCATTCCTCTCCTTGACACCATACCTACCCATCACCTCCTCATCTCCACTGTTCCCTTCACCAACATGCCCATTGAAATCCGCTCCAATCATCACTTTCTGTCCCTTGGGTACACTGTTCATCACTTCATCCGACTCACTCCAAAAATCTTCTTTCTCACCTATTGCACACCCAACTTGCGGTGCATATGCACTAACAACATTCATCATCACATTTCCAATTTCCAATTTCGGGGCAAAAACCTACTCATTTAAAATTCAATCTATAACTTAATAAAGTGTGCAGGAGGATGAATAATGTCTGGATCCGCTGTAGTTAGTGATCTGGTCAGAATAAATGGGCTCCTCGATATTATCAGGGAAGCATCTCATCAGCCTGAGCTTCATTGTGCAGCAGGTAAATGACCCAAACAAACAGCAAAGATTCTAAAGAACTATGAGCAAAAATAAAAAGGCAGAAGTCCTGTAATAGATGATCTGCACTAACAGCACCCTGATCTCAGCGTCACTGAGGCTGTCTGAGATTACCTGGAGAGACAGAAGGAACGAGACACATGAAGTATGCTGAAGAGCTGGGGTGCGTTCGCCAAGATAATACCAGCCAATTTTCTTATCAAACAGCATGATAATGGGCCTCAGGTGATCGATGCAGTTTTAAAGGCAAATGGTGGTCACACCAAATATTGATTTGAATGTTTTTTACTGTTTACTACTCTTTAGAGTAAACTTTCCATTTAGTTATATTTGAAGGCAACTTTGCTTCACAGATCTGTATGTGAAGCAGCAAACCTAAGGCAGATACAAGCTAACACATGTTTCCATCACTAAGAATCCATTCATCTAGAGGCATTTATTTATACATAAGATACAAAGGCATACAATTCAAAAGCTTTTAAATCTCCAACTTCTACAACTACTGTTCAGTTCAGCCCCTACTCTCTGCCCATTACCACTCCTCAGTATTCAGAATCCAACCAGTCCTCCTTGGTTTTTGAAACCAGACCACCTCTCCCAATAGGAATTACCAGGTTCTTCTTCTTGCAATGTTGAAAGGGTGTTCACATCTTCAATGTGTGTTTCACAGAGTCATTTTAATTTACTATTCTATTACTTGATTCATATGGCATTATTCAATAAATAGAAAACAGTACACTACACATTCTAATGTGATAGATAGATAGATAGATAGATAGATAGATAGATAGATAGATAGATAGATAGATAGATAGAT
>JANRMT010062803.1:3468210-3544787 GCA_026402145.1 Polypterus bichir lapradei | reverse complement strand
GATAGATAGATAGATAGATAGATAGATAGATAGATAGATAGATAGATCAAGAGCGCTGTTTGGGGGTGGCAAGTGGGGTGACTGCCTCAGGCCCTGCGCCTAAGGGGGCCCTGCTTTTGAGGTCCATGTGTCCCGTTTGAGCAGATTTGTCAAGTTATATTCTCCAGTTATATTTTAATAAAGTCCGCGTGTTATCTTGCAAAAATTAGCTGAATACTGTAATGAGAAAATCTGGTGTATGTTAACATGATTTTTATTAAATTCACGTGCAAGTTTATACAGGCCACACATACCGGTAACAGCATTTGATGTAACCGGCCCCAACCAGGGTTGGTCAGCCCTTGGCCCCGCACACCATTAAGGCCACCTAGAGATAGATAGAAAACTGTTTTTGCCCCCAAAGGGAAATTAAATTAAAACTTTACAGAAGTTAAAAAAAAGAAATTTGTTTGTTTTATACATACATATGTATATATGTATGTATTATATATAAAAAAAATATACTGTATATATATGATATATATAAATGAAAGACCACTCTGTGTGTGTGTGTGTGGAGCAGTCGGCTCAGCTCACACTCAACCACAGTCATTGAAGTTGGTGTGAATTCTACAGAAGATGTAGAAGCTTATGCAAGTGAGAATTGCACTTGGCGAGATGGGGCATGTGTGAACTTTACATTTTTTCAGCTCTTGCATGCATCTCACTTCACATTCAACCCAAGCAGACAAACTCAGCTTTGTGGTGCATGTTGTATGTTCACACAATGAGCTATCATACGTTTGCCTGGATGTGTTCCAGTCTGTCCCACTCAATTTGTGTCACAGCTGCACTTGACCAACATATCCATCTCAGACAAGTTACAACCTGTCATGACCCACTCAGCTGATTCACCAATAAACTGCTAGGAAGTCTTAGGGTCATTTTTTTGCCCCAAAGACCACACGCAGCTAATATGTATATTTATATATACTGTATAAAAAACAAACAAAATTCAACTATCCTACTACACACATAAGAATTTACATTGTACTCACTTTGAAAGGTGCTATATGAAATAACAGGTGACCTGATTGCTTATTGATTGGTTCTAAAACAAAATGATGCGATCAATGGAAAGAGAATGTTGGAAAGGTCAGAAGACAGCATCAGGCTGAAGCCAAGCTGTGACTGAACTCACTGGACCAGACGCCTCACTTAAGAGGGTTATAAAGCACATTGTCGCCATCTAGTGGTTGAAGATGCAAATCTGTAAGGCAGACCCAAGGATAACAAGATGTGCATACTGGTGAGTGGAAATTAAGCAACATAAAATAAACAAAAAATAAAATTGTCTTTTATAAAATGTGGTTTTAATGACACACTTATATTGCACAACTTTATGGAAAAACAATTTATTAGAAAACAATACATTCTTCTCAAAAGAACAAAATTACAAAACAATTAGATTTGCAGATATTTACATATTATGGAATATAAATTAATTTAATACACTAACTATATTTACACACATTCTTATAACTGTAAAGAACATCTTCATTGAATACCACTGCTTATTCCAAATAATTTAACTGATTGATCAGCACATTTTCAGTTCCTGCTAATGGGAATTCTAGCTGACCTTTGGCCACAGCAGCAACTGCCACAAAAAGATTGCCAGCACTTGAGCTATTGTCATCATCTGTAATATTTAACATTAAATAAACTCCTCTTTGGCGGTATTAACTATTCACTAAAAAAGACAAAAAAAGAGAACTCATTTTTGTTTATTTCTCTGAATCAGTATTGTCCTCTATCCTGGGCGTCCGCAATGGCTGCAGTTTTTTTGTTTCAACCAGTTTCATAATTTGAAGTCAGGCCTAATAAGTAGCAAAACATTTAATTAAAGACTTGTTAGTGTTTTCATTTCTCCAAGACAAAAATTGTGTATTTTTTGCTTTCTGAGAACATTATCCATATGTTATGTGGTCCTTCCCTTCTCTCTTATTTATTTGAAGACATTGTATTAACACTAATGCTTCTCGATGCATATACACAGGATTGTCATTTGTACCTCACTAATAACTGCTGGCTGGTTAAAAAAATGCAGCAGTTTCAAATAAGCAATTAAGGGTTCTGAACTGTAATAAGCAAATTAACTAAATAAATAAAACTAAAACTATACACCAAAAAATCGGTTTATTAGTAACGGAAAGAGTTCTGATTAAGAAACAAGTTAAACTGAAAACTTGCAGCCACTGCAGACCTCCAGAACCATACCCCTGAAATAGAAAATCAAGTTTTTTATCAATTATGCATGAATCACAATTCTAATAGTGTGCTTTCCCATTTGAAATTGCAGTATATACAAAAATCCACATGAATACACATTTCTAAAGAGCTTCATTTGTACTTTTATTTCCTAAATCTCTCTCTTAAGAACCATCATCATTGGCACAGAGACGTGTCAACTCTGGCACTGATGTAAGTCACCTTGCACAAAATTATTTTAATGAAAAGTGCATAAGCATGACTAAATGCCCAGAAACTTTAACTGCCAGGATACAAAGTTAAGCAACATTTCACCATTTTCTCATTGTAAATGATATGTGCAGGTTTACGATGCAGTAACTTGTGTTAAATGTGGCATTAAAACTCTTTCAGTGGGCAAAATACCATCTTATGAATTTGGGCACATAAATCTTATAAACATACAACAGAAATTTCATTTTGCAACACTTTCAGAAAAACAAGAGTTAACAATGTTAGACACAACCCCACAAAAACGGTCAGTTGTCCGGCCTTCAGACTCTGCTCAAGGCCCAAATCGGGGAAACAAAATGGAGCTGCAAAAAGAGCCGAGCTCACCTTGAAAGGAAGACATTGAGTCATTGACTTTTGGGGATACCTCTTTTGTTCTTTAATGCTTATGAGTTACATTTCTTTGTCACTTTGATTCTACAAACATACTTGTGTTGTTTAATTTATATTTGTCCTTTTCTTCCATTTTATATATGGCCCTCAGTTCACCTGTTGTAATAATTTGAAAGTTTCAACTATAAATTAAGACACCTACATTTGTTTTTTGGATGGATGGGTTATAGATTTTATAGCTCGGCCTTCCTAATTTTGTATTTTATCATTTTTTCTGCCTAACATATACATTTTATTTCAACCTTTTTCATGAAATTTAAAATACATGCATTTATTTATCTTTTTATTTCACCATAACTGAGACTCATACAGGGGAATATTTGAAACCAAATTAAATGACTATGCAAATAAATAAATCTCTTGTGAAATGTGTCAATAAATATTTAAAAACACAATGATAGACGAGTATAAATAATTAAATGTGTAATGAAACACTTCTTGCTGTTTGTCTTTTTATGTATTTATTTAACTGTTTCTTCATTTATTTCAGTGACACCACACACAACATGAAACATGCAATGAAATGAAAACGGTCTCTTTCACCCATCACAGTTAAGAAGGTGGGCTCTAGCTCATATTGCGCTTGGATTGAGGAATTGTCAACACAGCACGTATAAATAAAAATAAAAAAAAAAAAACTTTATTGGCAAACAGCACACATCAGCTGCAGACTCCCGAGAGCCTCTTAAAATAAAGTAGCTGCTTAGGTCGGTAATTATGGGTAGCTCTTTTTGTACTTAAATCCGTCACAGGTATGCATAGTTACAATTCTGAGCTGCATTTTGCTTGTGTTGGGAATCCAGCGGCTCACAGGCTTTTGAAAAGCTGCGAGTGTGAACAGCCAATCAAAATACAGTGTTCCCTAGAGCCCGCCCTCTCAGCTTTGAGGGTGAAAACAACCTACCGGTATACTATGCTGTGTGCAGAGCCACTAAAGTAAAAGAAATAAAGAAATACATACAGAACTCAGGGACAAAAAACATGTTTTGTGACACATTTAATGATGGATGCTCTCATGCCATTGTGTTTTTATTTATTGGTCTCATTTCACTGCACAATTATTTATTTGTGTACTTATTCCATTTTGCCTAAAATATTCATCCATATACTCAGTCTATAGCATCCATGTATTCTTTTGTATCCTATAAATATTGTTATTTAGTGATATTAATCAATTTTCTTTCCAAGTGTGTCCTGACCATTTGCAGATTCCACTTACATGACATGTACACATATACACAAACATACATATATTTCTTTTCCATACTGCACACATACACACACAAACAAACACATTTATACACAAAACATTGGATAGTAAAATTTGGTTTTGCCACGGAAAACAAATGGAGAATGGAGAAACTGCCTATTAGTTGACTTTTTTCTCGTACTATTTGCTCGCAGCCTCACATTTATTGGCACATTCTACTCTCTATGTGAAAATGTTCCGGTCAATAAATATGTCATCTCCACTTTAAATCCCCATAATACCAAAAACTGATTTATCACTGACTGTCATGTTGCTTTTTCTAACTCCAAGTAATAAAATTACTACAGTTATTTCAAATACAAGTTGGGGTTTATAAAAAGACTTAAAAACATTACTTAAATAAAAATATAAATTGAAAATTGGAAGGTAGTGGTGACCATAAAACTGCTTGCAAGTATCTGTTGTGATGTTCCTGCACCATTGGGGCTAACAACAAGTATTGTTATTGTTCTGTTAGGTTTAAAGATAATATAGTAAACTGAATTAAATAATAAAGGAATGAAAACTGATAAAAATGATTCTGACAAAGCAGAAAAACCAAGATAAAAATTAAAAAATGACTGTACTTAAAACTACAGACACCAGCGCTCACCACATGATACAGGCTGACTAAAAAGCTTCTCTGCAGCAGCCCTGTGAGAGACGCGACATTAAACTAAAAGTATGGCTGGCAGCTGAAATTTTTATTCAGAACTTTTTGGGATGTCCTGTAGTTCACATAAGCTTTTTTGTGGTTACTTTTTGCATTTATTTATATTTATCAGCTTCAAAATGTTAGAGCCAGGATTCATCCACTCCAAAAACTCAACAAAAATTTTATGCCACATTTTCAACCTTAGATTTTCTAATTAGTTTCTCATTGTAATACAAGGATCATTCTTAAAAGCAGTGAGACATAGTAATAATCTTTCTGCCCTTTTCAAAATAACAAGAAACAAAATAGCCCTAGCCTTACAATATGTACAATAAAGGCAAAAAAAACAATCTGCACACTGCCATCAAAGTTATGAAATGCAGAACGCTGCAAGGCACACATCCTTTAAGTGCATTCCATTACAGCAGAGAGACTTTCAGTCTTGCTGTATATCTACATAAACTGCATGAATGCATTTCACACATGTGAGCACAGACAGACACACACATACATACACGTGCTAATAATTAAACTCATCTTTACCTGCCTAAAGGAAGCAGCTGCTCTTCCTGCTAAAACCAACATTTTGGAGATTCAGATCAAAGAAGTTGGAATAACCTCAGAATACAATCAGATACAGCCATATTAAATATGATCAAATCACCCTAACTGCACGTCAGTGGAATGTGAGAGGAAATCAGAGTAGCTTCCAAAAAATAAAAAAAAATAAAAAAAATTTTAAATATACATAATAGGCATTGTGGATGCTAACTAAATCAAGGCCCAGGAACTATCATCAAGCCATGATATCTTTAATTGTTTATAAAACACGATGAAGGCTAATAAACTGACTAATGACCAGCGACAGTGGGCAGCACTTTATTAAATGCTGAGCAAATGAATATTCCACTAGAATAGCAGACCAATACTTGTGTTTAGTGTGGTCACTTACACAACTCTTGTAATAAGTTCTCACCTTAACTGTATTTAGAATATTAGAAACATTCAGACAAGAACAGGCCATCCATTCAACCCAACAACGCTCATAAGTCCTATCCACTTAAATACGCCAAAATAACATCAAGTCGAGTTTTGAAGGCCACTAAAATCCTATTGTCTACCACACTCCTTGATAGCTTATTCCAAATGTCTGTGATTCTCTGTGTGAACAAAAACTTCCTAATGTTTGTGTGAAATTTACTCTTAACAAGTTTCCAACTGCATTCCCATGTTCTTGTTGAACTCTTTTTATGTCACTTCTTAATCTCCAGTTGCTTAAATGTAAAATGTTCAGCTCTTTTAATGTTTTCCCATAATTCACTCCCTGCAGTCCTAGAACTGCTGATTTGTTTATGCAATCATATTTTGGGTCGGCCTCACTGTTTTCTTCAAGATAATACATTGCAGCAAAAGGTAGGCAAAGAAATAAAGTTAAATATCTTAGCATACTAAAAATGTGGTTTCACCTTACTATATATAGATTTTTTTAAAATAAAAGTGCAAGGAAATTTATTAGTAGTTCATCAACATGACCATACGTAGGATTCTGATTCTTCAAGCAGCCAATAATGAGAATAATATAGAATTAAAAGCAAAGAAACAAGACCCTGTTGCATTAAACACATCTAAAAATATTACATTGCAAACAAATAAGTATAATTGTGCTTTCAGCAGACCGACTTGTATGTGTTTCTACATGGAGATCAACAGTGACAAATGGTCTGAAAGTAGTTACTGGGGAAAAAATAGTATTTCATTTCTCTTTAAAATATTTACAAGTGTCTTCAACTAACTAATCCATCTTTTCAACTAATTACTCCTTCCTTGGCAAAATTTTGTAATGTGCAAATGAAAAAGAGTTTCAATGAGCTTTATTCACACTGATACGAGCAGGTGGAGATTTCTATAAGGAGAACAATTCTTGTAGCTGCGAGTTATAAAGCGCTAATCCACCAAAAGATCTCTAAATAAGCTGATTTTCAAAAAGCTTTCACTCCTGATCGAGAAATTTACTGCTCTGAGTTTTACTGTGCTTGTAAATGCACCATATTTTTAAGTCATGAAGGTTCAGGTGGAAACCATATGCACAACTAATTAAATTAAATTAAAGTATACTTAAATAAGCATTGCGGTTTTGGAACTTTATAACTTGTTTACCTTTAATTTAATTATTTGGCATATGAAAACTCTTTTAACAGATCCAAAGTTAATAATGTTTCAGTTCATAACCACAGGTGGTTGCATCCCACTCATAAAATATGCTGTCAACACTCGTGTCCCCCTACAGAACAGTTGCTAGATCACAAAACATCCAGATTTCATAAAAATTCTCAAGATGCTCATTCAAACATACATACACACACAAACATATATACACATTCAATAATGCAAAAAACATCTTGCTTCCTATTCGTTCGGCTCAAAATGCTCACTGGTTTTCAATTTTTTAGAGCGTTTAGCGCTTGTCCCACGCTTCTTTAAATGCCAGGAAATCCAATACCATTAGCTAATACTCCAGCAGATGGTTTGCTAAAATATACTCTGGCAATTTCTACTTGAATTATTCTAACAGATCATATGTTATGAGGTGACTGGTTTAAATAATATTAAATTACATTGTAAGAACCAAAATAACGATCAAAATATATTTCACTTTTAAAAAGAATTTACTTTTTTGTTGCAGGCGATGCATGGGGCTATAAGATACACATATACATATACTCATATATACTGTATATATACACTGTATGTGTATATATCTATATATATATATATATATATATATATATAAAGTCTGTGTGTGTAGTGTTTCATTACCTAGTACATGAGCACACATATATATACAGTGTACCTATGCCTTCAGAAAGACACCTTCACAGTTTACCCATTTTGTTATTTGAGCCTTATGCTATAATCATTTAGATTCATTTTTTCCCATGACAAACAACACTCAATAATACAGAATTACAATACTAAAACAGGATTACAGTCATTTTTACAGAACTGGTAAAAATTAAAAACTGAAATATTACATTGACACAAGCATTCAGACCCTTTGCTATGTCACTTGTAATTTAGCTCTGATGCAACCCATTTTATTGAATATCAGTGATGTGTTTCTGCTGTATACCTTGGTCCTCCTGTGGTCAATTCATTTGACTGGACAATGTTTGTTCTAATTGTGGTCAATTCAATTGATGATTAGGAAAGGCACACTCTCGTCTATAGAAATGTCCACAGCAGACAATGTGTATCAGAACATAAAACAAGCTATAAGGTTAAAGGAATTGTCTACCGAGCTTAGAGACAGGATTGTGTTGAGGCACAGATCTGAGGAAAGCTACTAAAAAGCAGCATTGAAGGTTCCCATTCTTAAATTTTTGGAACAACTATGGTTCTTCTAATAGGTGGCTGCCAGTCAAACTGATCAAGCTGAGGAAAAGGATCTTGGTAAGGGAGGTGACCAAGAACCCAAAGGTCACTCAGGCTGAGTTCCAGAAAGCATGCATAAAGATGGTAGAAACTTCCAGAAGGACAGTCACCATTGCAACACTCTATTGATGGATAAGACAACACATGAAAGCACGGCTGTAGTTTGTGAAAAGGAAACTAAAGGACTCTCATACTATGACAAAAAGTCTTTCTGGTCTCATAAAACCAAGATTCAACAGTTTGGCCTCAATTCCAAATGTCACTTCTGAAGGAAACCAGGCACTGTCATCATGTGTGCAATATGATTCCAACAGTGAAGTATGACGGTGGCAGCACCATAATGTGGAATTGTTTTCCAGCAGCAGGAACTGAAAAACGAGTTGGGTTTGAGGGAAATCTGAAAGGAGCAAAGCACAGACATATCCTTAATGAAAACCTGCTCCAGAGTGATCTGGACCTCGGACTGATTTGAAAGGTCACTTTCCAACAGGATGATAACCCTAAGCACAAAGCCTAAACAACACAGGAATGGCTTTGGGACAATTCTTGGAATGAACCCAATCAAACATCTCCTGAGAGAACAAAAATAGCTGTCCACTGAAGGTCTCCTTTAAAACCAGACAGAGCATGAGAGGATCAACAGAAAAGAATGATACAAAATTCCCAAATCCAAGTGTGTGAAACTTATCGTGCTATAACCAAGAAGACTCCAAACTTTATTCGCTGTTAAAGGGGCATCAACTAAGTGCTGAGTAAAGGGTCTGAATACTTCTGCAATGAGAAATTTTAGATATTTTTTTTAATAAATTTGCAACAATTCCTAAAATCCTTTTTTGATTTTGCAGTTTGTCATTTTGGGTTGAGTGTCCTTGACATAAGCAAAAATGATTTTCAAATATGACTGTAATTGAGTTGAGGCAGCGATATAGCAAAATGTGAAAAAAAGTAAAGGAGTCGGAATACCTTCTGAGCCCACTGTATTTATGTTTATATATAAATGTACTGTATTTTATATACACATTCAAAGTATGTGTACTTTAGATTTATTTATATACATAAATACACACAAAGATATAGGTGTGCCCATGTATTTATGTGCAAATGTGAATTTGTGTGCATTATAGACATCAAATTTAATTTTAAGGGTGAAGAAAATCTAATTGGATGCACAATTCAAAATATATACTATACAGGGTTCTTAAAAAGCTGTGCATTACAGATAAAATACAAAAAACTGGAATTAATTTTTCTGGAGCAGATCTAATGTCTAATTCTTTACAAACAAATTTTATGTCAACATTTTCTTCAGGTACAAAAGGAAAAACATTGCAAAGCTTATTGTTTTTCCCTTTGTAATGCACAGCTTTTGGGGACACCATGCAATTAATGGTATATAGGTGATTTATATCAACAGTTGTACACCACATACATAATAAAGTATACATTACAACAAACAGTACTGGCATGAATATGAAAGAAAATGAAGTCATACTTTAAATTAAAATTAATTTTACAACCTCTTAATTTACATAATGATTATCTGCCTTTCAACATATATTCTTCCACAATCTCTATGAAGAACTAATGATGCTGCCTGTACTCTATAAAGTGACAAGGGGAACACACAAGTTTAAAAAACAAATGTAAAAGGATATTGATTTTAATCTTTCAGGGTCACATTCTTCTTAATACAATTGTAATACAGAGAATGGTGTCATGTAAACAACTATTTCTTTCTTCTAATACTATTGTACAACATATTCTATAATAAACAGTATACCTTTATGTAATGCCACACAAATGTTGTACAAATGATATACTGCAAATTTTTTAATCTGTGAATTTAATTGCGGTATTAAGGTAATACCAGTGTTCAAAACTCAAAAAGAGGCTGAACTTGTAACCTTGTAAGTGATGCTAAGTAAAATACAGTAGCACTGGGCACTTGGATTTTTTTTTTTTTAGTAGCATTTAATTTATTAAGTAGACAGTATGTGTTGAGCCTATAAAGAAGCAAATGCCTCCTACCTCTTTCTTTCCTGAAATTCACATCTTGAATATGTGTGCGCAGTCCAAAAACATCTACTTATACTTTTATATAATTTAAATCCAACAACACATTTTGCTGTGCTGAAATGGACCCATACTGGATACTGAACAGTACTCAATCATTTCAATTTACACCCTAACAATACAAATAAGCTTAAAACTAAAAAGAACATATTGAAAAGCAATATATTAATCATTTAAAAATACAATTATGGAATAAGCTTGTTATTCCACTAGTTAATTTGTAAGTGACTAAAAATCACCAGTTCTCCGTAGAACAATGCATTTAATATATGCCTATTAAAACATTCACCCTCCTTTGGACGTTTTTATGTTTAATTGTTTTACAACATTGAATCACAGAGCATTTAATCTGGCTTTTATGACACTGATTATCACGAAAAGACTCATGAAGACAAACCAGAATTAGTTCAATGTCTGTAGTCACAATGTTTCAAGTTCTGCTACACTGCTACACTGATATCTGGAAGGTCCACCTGCTGCCAAGCCACTGCCCTAATAACAACTAGTGCAAAAAGGCAACTCCGTAACAAGATTATTGAAAACTACAGTCACGGCATAGATCTAACACAATGTGCAAGTCATTCAACACTCCTCAGAGTTCAGTTAGGTCAATTTGAGAGACTATGCAGGCAGCAACTCTTGTCCGTGAGCTTCACCAACTGCAGCTTTATGGGAGAGTAGCAAAAAAGAAAGCCACTGTTGAAAGAATGCACGTGACATCTTAAGAGTTTGCCAGAAGGTACACGGCAGAGTCTAAAGTCAGCAGGGAGAAAATTCTGTGATTTCATGAGACCAAAATTGAGCATTTTGGCCAACACACTAAATGCTACATTTGGGTAAAGCCAAACACCACATAGTTTAGAAACACACCATCTGAACTGTCAAGCATGGTGGTGGCAGTATCCTAATGTGGGGACGCTTCTATGCAACAGCCCCTGGAAAGATTATGAAGGGAGAGGGTAAAGAGAGTGCAACTAAATACAGGGAAATCTTTGAGGAAAACCTAATGAACTCTGCAATAGATCTGTGATTTATCTTCCAGCAAGACAACAACCCAATTCATAGAGCAAAAGATACATAGAAAAGGCTTAAATAACAACATTAATGTCCTAATGTCCCACTGGTCAATCGGAGTTGTGACCTCAGTCCAGCTGAAAATGTATAGCTTGACTTGAAAATAGCTGCTCATTTACAGTTCCTGCACAACTAGTCAGAGAAAACGGAATGATTGCAACAGCAGATGTGCAACAGCTGATAGAGCTGTAGGAATTGTTAGGGTAGTGAGTAAAAAAGTCTGCAAACCAGATGCATTCTGCAAGAGAGGAAAGATACGTTTTTCAGTAAGACAACGGCCCCAAAAATAAAGGCAAAACTACTCAGGAATGGCTTAAAAATAACATTAATGTCCTGGAGTGGCCCAGATTTGAGTCCAGATCTCAATTCAATTGACAATTTGCAACTGGACTTGGAAAAAAGAACTGTTCACTTGGGTTCTCCATGCGACCTGATTGAGCTTGAGCAGTTTTGCAATGAAGAATGGGGAAAAACGACAGAGTTTAGATGTGCAAAGCTAAAAGAGAGAAACCAAAGCTCACAGACTCAAGGCTGTCATGGCTGCCATTGACAAATATCGATCGAAGGGAACAAATACTCAGGCCATCAATTATTTTGTATTAAATACAATAAATTTAGATTGATTTGTAATCATTTCTTTCATTTTGAAATTTAAGAGTATTTTTCTGATGATCAGTGTCAAAACGTCACATTAAATCCACTTTATTTACTGTTATAAAACATGAAAAACTCCAAGGAGGGGTTAATACTTTTTATAGACTTTCTATAATGGATTGTAGTAGATTTCATATATGCATATATCTAAATTAAATCTGAAAGAAGTATAAACACTTGCTTGAAACTGAAGTGACTTCCAGGTAGCAAACTGGATGCCTCTACCCAGTGAACTCTCTCCCAGTCCAAGTTCGAAAAGGGTGGGCTGAACCTCAAGTATTAAAGATATTAAACAGAGAAGTATTTAAGAGAAGTGCTTGTACAAATCCCACAAAAAGGTATAGTCCAACTTATGTTTTTAGTGTTTCCTTAATTTTGTCCATTAGTTTTCCAGTGTCAAGAAGGCTGTCTCAGCAACTGAATGGCACCTGCCTCCATCAATGTCTTCAGCGCTCTTGACTCCGCACTGAGGTCATGGGAGGAATCCTATGGGAGAAGATTCAGCATTAATTCAGCTTGGACAGCGGAAACCCAGGCAGGTGGGGGTTACACATTCTGGCAAATTAGCTCCAAAACATTCTTTAAAGGCATTACCTCACTTTGCAGTTAGAAAAGAATGAAGCACATAATTCTAGGAAGGCATTTCCAGCTGGCTTTTTGATTGTGAGAATCTCACATAGGCAAAAATGAAACAATATATGCGTGCATGTGTGTGTCTTTTCAGAGAATCATGAGTGTGCTTGAATGTGCAAATGAAAACAATTGAAGAAATTGTGACTATGTGTGGTTTCTACACATACCAAATCATTTCTAAACCGAACTAACTTGATAGGCCCTCTGGATTTCCTCCCAAGTCTGTATTTATTTCCAAAAGGGTGGGACTTCAGGGCCATTTTGTTACTCATTTAGATTACTGGTATTATCTTTACAGCAGTCATCTGGTTTCATATGTAATAATAAACTGATATGCTGTAATAGACAGCACACTTATGCAGTGTTGAATGTTACTTCCGCACTTCTTAAGTAGACTCAGTACAAGTGTGAGGCTGGTCATTGTCTGTTAAGAGTTTGCCTGTTGCCCCCAAGCCTGCTAGATGTTTTCACTGGGGACTTCAGTTTTCCTCCTACATCCCAAAAATATGGGACAAATAGAGGGTCTCAATTTGACCACTGTGTGCGAGTCTGGGTGTGCACCAATGGATCAGTGCCCTGTCTACAGTCAGCTACTACCTAATACCCAGTGCTTCTGGGATATCTGGGATAGGCTTCAATACCCCACCTCCTAAATTGGATTTAGCAGCTTAAACCATGGAATGGATGGATATACTGTACTGTATTCCAATACTTCTACAGCTCAGTTTCATTTTAAAACATGGAACTGACTAAATTCAAATCACTGAAACGATCACCAATAAATTACAATTCAAATATCCCAAAAATCACCATTTTTCTTCCTGCTCAAAAAATATAGTGGGGCCAGGATGCTTCCTTTCTCTTTACAAGTACAGACAGAAGTGGGTGTAAATCAGCAACAATGTCCTGAAATGGACAACAGCACACAAAAACAGACACTTTTCTGAACAAAATATTTTAAGGAACAGGAGACAAAGTTACAAAGTCACAAGGCAGGCAAAAATTGTTAAACTATGGGATCAAAACAAGAACCCTAATTAAAAGTCAAAGTTCAAGTTTTTGTTAGAGCTCCATTATACTAAAGATCTTTGAAACACACAGAAATATATACAGTAGTAAGATTTTGTAAATGAGATCCACAATCTTGGACATTATGGAGTACATGGTGCAAACTTGTAAATGGTTGCGCTGATGATGTCATGTGACGCAACTTCCAGAAAAGTCCCTAAACAACCCATCATGGCAATGGATACTCACAAAAAACAAAATGATGATGTGGAGAATTTCAAAACATAAAATGAAACATATCTAAAGCAAAACATAACCTGCAAAGAATAATCCCTTCAGATTCCTTGACATTCACAACCTTGTAAATGTTAAGCAGACATCTGAAAAAAAAATGCATTCAGCCGGGGAAAATAATAAAGATGACCAAATTGTAATAGATGCACACTAACACACTGGGGAATGCAGAGTGACTTGTCTGGAGAATAAACACCTCTAGGAAGCCCATATTATAATAGGCAGAAAATAAAAATTTCATGAAGAAGCCAATCCAACTAGAGTTCACTGAAGGGTCCAATTACATCTGACAACAAAGCCTACTGCTGTGCAAGGGTGCTGGCCAGAAGAGACACATGCATATGAAAACCTTTGATTACCCAAACACAATGCCTACACCAGGGGTGCCCACACTTTTTTGGTTTGCGAGCTACTTTTAAAATGACCAGATCGAAATGATCTACCTACATTAAAAATTATATATATATATATATATATATATATATATATATATGAGTATACTTTATACATAAAATATATGTTGTCGTACCTTGCATAACTGAATAACCTTTATGGCACAATAACAATTCAATACATTTATGGTCACTACAGTATTTGGATAGGCATGCCACCTTCATACTTTTCAACAATCAATTCAAATTTACGCAAAAAAACACAAAATCACGTAAAAATTTACAGAGAGTTATAGCGTGGGTTGTTCACTGAATGCTAGCAACTGGCGTACTGACGCTCGTGGGCAGTCGTGGCTTTGTCTAGAGAGAGGTAAACAAGGGTAGCGTGCGGTGTTCTAGAACGCGAGTCTTATTCCAAACAAAGGCCGTATACAAAGCTAAATTTTTCACGTCCAAACATGATGTATACCAAGTTGGACTTATTCCAAAGCGGATGTATACCTTATTATATATATATATATATAATAAGGTGTGAATCTGCATTGAATGGGGTACCAGTCCATCTCAGACGACACCTACACCTCACAACCGTCAAATTTAAAGTCACCATTCAGCCAATGTGAAAGGAGCCCAATCTACCCAGAGAAAACTCACAAGGACACAAGGACGATGTACTTTGAACTCATTTTCTTTATCTTCCTCTATCCTCTCTGTAGAGGAAACCAATTGGGCCATAATAAAAATAGTACAAGAAAAAGCAATTAGGAAGATCTATAGATGCTGAGAAAAATTATTACTGTATATTAGAAAACAAAAAATCTGGTCTTTCCAGTTCACTCCTAAAAGGTATAGGCTAAGCTGCAATGGTTCTGCAGTATATTTCAAAAAGAAAACACTACAGAAACTCAAGACTTGAAATAATTTTCAAACTCTGAACACTGTACCCTGATCTCTTATTTCAGTATCCTGACTTACCTTCATGGATTTCATTTTATTGCTACCGTAATAGTGTACCGGATGATCAAAATCAGTAGTCTTTGGGTAACCAAACCCTGCTACGTTAACAACATCACAGTAATGGAGAGCCATCTGGATGGCCAAAATCCCTGTTGTTGGATGAACTGGTTTCTATGAGAAAAAAATAAAGTAAGACATGCACTGAGTCGGGGTACCAAGAATTTAGATTAGATCAACTTTATTAAGTGAAATTTAGATGCATACAGCAGGAGAAGCATAAAAACAAAGATAAACAGGACCAATTATACAATTAATCAATCAATAAATAAATGTATATTGTGCAGAAACTGAATAAATCTGTAAACTCTTGTATTTGTCAGTGTGTGTGTGTGTGTGTGTGTGTGAATATTTGCATTCTGAACAAGACCTCTAATACTGAACTGGGTCCTTCCTGTGATCAGTATAGTTGGAATAAACTCTGGCACCTTAGTGGATAAAAAGAGCTTAGAAGATGGCTTCAATAAAATAACATTATGTATTATTTGCATTAACTATGTCATTTATTTTAAACTAATATGCAAGTACAATTGATTGGGTGATGAAGGGATTCTTCTACTTAAACACTTTTAAATAGAATGAATCTATATAAAACTGAAATTTAAAACTCACATTTAATCCATAATTGCATAAAGAATAATCCTTCAAAAGCCACTCTTGCAATAATTACAATTGGACAACTGGACACATGGACAAGCCAAGCTCTTGTTCATATATTATGAGGTTTAAATGGTCTGGAATTTGACTTACAGCAGTAGCACTGAGATCTGCTAGCAAGCACACTAATAATGTCATATTTTCACTAACTTTGAAAGTGAGTACATGGAGTAACCAGGGAAAGCAACTCACCTGTTTGCTCTTTGGTGGGAAATTGGTAGGAATATTTAGCAGCTTGGTTGCAGTTTCATAGAGGAAATACGGATGAAGTATGCGGATCTGATTCAGGTCACCTTGCCAGATCTGGGGTGGGCTTCTCCAGAACCCTTTTAGGTTCTACATAGAGAAAACACTCATTAGGAAATACAAATATATGTAAAAGTCAGAAGGGCTTACATTTACAAATCAGGAGAATAATATTAAGAGGGAACAAAAAGAAGAACTACAGTGCCTTTAGAAAGTATTCAGACAGCTTCTCTTTTTACACATTTTCTTATGTTGCAGCCTTATGCTAAAGTACTTGAAATTAATTTTATTGCTCATCAAGTGAAGCGAGGTGAGGTTGGGAGCAGGCACTGATACAGCACATTGCCACACTCACTACACAACAAACCATCTCAGGTCCCAAATTAGGACCCAAACGCAGCCATGCAATGGGTGGCACCTTAGCACCAAACTAATTACAGTGGAACCTCGGTTTACGAGTAACTTGGTTTACGAGTGTTTTGCAAGACGAGCAAAATTTTTTAATAAATTTTGACTTGATAAACGAGCGATGTCTTGCAATACGAGCAGTATGGATACACTTTGTCTGCTGAGTGTTATGTGATCACAACTGAGCTGATCGTTCTTCTCTCTCTCTCTCCTTATCTCTCTTGCTCGCACAGTGCGTCTCTCTCTCTCTCTCTCCTTATCTCGCTCGCTCGCACTCGCCTCTCTCTCTCTCTCCTTATCTCTCTTGCTCGCACAGCGTCTCTCTCTCTCCTTATCTCCCTCGCTCCTTATCTCTCTTGGTCGCACTCGCCTCTCTCTCTCTCTCCTTATCTCTCTTGCTAGCGTGTCTCTCTCTCTCTCTCTCTTCTCTTGAGGGCAATTGTCTCCTATTCTTTGTCTGAGTCTGTGTGCCTCACTCATATAGTCAACATCAGTACAAGCGTATACTGTTTACTACAGCATTGTGACTGTGTGTGTGTGTGTGTGCGCGCGCACACGTGTGTGCTGTGAAGTGTGAGTCCCCATCTTGCGCCCCAAAACACGAAGCTGAGTCTCAGTACTTTAACAACACCAAACGCCTTCAGCTTGAAACAGCAACAGCACTGTTATTTATTGTAGCGGGATCTTTATAATGTTCCTTGTATCACCCATTGACGGCAGGCACTTATAGCCTGTCTGTGATCTTTTTACAGTAAATGCGCTTATACGGCGAACTGCTACAGCGCTGGGAGACTGCGATTGCTTTGGGACACTCTTCCGCGTGTCGTCCCGTTGGGTGGAATCCCACATGAGTTTAGAAACTCACTCACACCAGCCATGATTCTTTTTAAAGGTAAAGTGCAGGTTAATTTGTTTTATGTATTTGTACTTTATATTTTGTATTAATAATTTTTATATGAATAGTTTTGGGTTGTGGAACGAATCATCTGAGTTTCCATAATTTCTTATGGTGAAATTCGCTTTGATATACGAGTGCTTTGGATTGCGAGCACGTTTCCGGAACGAATTATGCTCGCAAACCGAAATTCCACTGTAATTGGAATGGAACAGTGTGATGTTTTTTACAGTGGCTTATCAATCAACACTCAATAATGCAAAAATCACAAAGCAAAATGTTTGCAAATGTATTAAAAATAATAAAAAACTGAAATATCACATTGACACAGGTATTCAGGTGCTTTGGTGTGACACTTAAAATTTAGCTCAGGTGTATTCCATTCTATCAGTCATCACTGAGATGTTTCTGCACCTTGTCTGGAGTTCATGTGTTTAATTCAATTGACTGTGTATGATTACGAAAGGCTCGCAGCTGTCAATAGAAAGACCCATAGCTGACAATGTGTATCAGAGCAAAAATCAAGCCTTGCCGATGAAGAAATTATCTGCAGAGCTTAGGGACACAAATTTCTCCTGCATTGAAACTTTCAAAAAGCACAGCTGCCTTCATAATTCTTAAATGGAAGACGTTTGGAACAACCATAACTCTTTGGAGAGCAAACTCAGCAATCAGTTGAGATGGGCTTTCTAAGACAGGAGAGAAACAAGACTCTCTGGACTGATGAAATCAGGATTGATCTGTTTTTTTCTCAATTCTAAGCGTCACTCACTTCTGAAGGAAACTAGGTACCACTCATCACCTGAGCAATACCATTCCAACTGTTAAGTATGGTGATGGTTTCATCATGCTGTGGAGTTGTTTTCAGTAGCAGGTACTGATAGACTAATCACAGCTGAGGGAACCAGAATGGAGCAAAGTGCAGAGACATCCTTGATGAAAACCTTCCCCAGAGTGCTCTGGACCCCAAACTGGGCAGAAGGTTCATATTTCAACATGACAGTGACGCTAAGTACTAAACAAAGAAAACACAGGAATGGTTTTTGGTCATTTCTGTGAATGCTCTTTAGTTGTCCATCCTAGACTTGAACCCAATCAAACATCTCAAAACAGACTTAAAAACAGCTGTCTACTGATGGTCTCCAGAGTTTGAAAGGATCTGAAGAAAAGAATGGTAGAAGCTCCCCAAATCCAGGTGTGCAAAGCTTGTTGTTTCATACCTAAGAATGCCCTATGCCATAATCACTGCCAAAGGTGCTTAAAAAAAGTACAAAGTAAAGGGTCTTGTGATACTTGTATTAATGGGATATTTCACTTTTTGATTTTTAATAAATTTGCAAAAATGACTAAAATCCTGTTTTTGCTTTTTTATTCTGGCATATTGGGCACAGTTGTACTTACAGAGCGTTAATAATCTGGGCACAAAGTACAGTGGGTGGTGACATTACAGTTGGATACACTGTAAAATCTAGTTAAACAGGTCATTTGGGAATCCTGATTTTGTGTCAAATGCACAGATTTTTTTTATGAGCATAAGAAAGTAGTATTTTACCCTTTTTTCATCTAAAATAATCTCCTTAATCCACCTCAGGTCATTAAATTTAAAGGGCACCAGCACCATTAATGTGTCAGGAGTATTGTGTTCCTCTGGATTGGTGGATGCTGATTCAGGATAGAACAACCTCATGGTTGTTTTATTTCCGACATCATCTTCATATCCCCTTACAGGGGCATCATTCAACCTGTGGGAAGACAAAAGAAAACCAATCAGTGAAGCGTCCAAGACAGAAACACATCCTGAGGTTTGAGGATATAGAAGAAACACATTAGGGTGCGATTTAGCTTTGTCAGTACTCCGGACAAGTGAGGGAGAAAATCTCTCTCTCAGGAACTATATGAGGAAATGGGGAGAGAAAGCATACTCCAGATGTATGGAAAATCAGTCCAGGAAGTAAACCAAGGATTTGGAAAGGCTAAGTTTGGAATGCTAGTTCTCAATCCCCTTGCTGTTGAATTAATCAATAACATTAGAATTTAAGTGTCTACTGACAAGCATTGTGGGTGTTTTGCAGGGTCTGTTGTGAGAGAACATGAGGGAAAAACACAATCTTTAGCAGAACGTCTATCCACCCAGTCTCTAAGTAATGCCTCTTCTAGTCCACCAAGACAAATTGGACAACAGTGATTGTAGGTTGGTGGATGTTCTTTCAACCACCTTGCCTAAGGACATTCCTTTCGGAAAGGAAAAACATAAGGCAAACATGGGGCCTCATGTATAAATGGTGTGTACACACAAAAATGTTGTGTACGCCCGTTTTCACACTCACATGTATAAAAACCAAACTTGCCATAAAGCCATGCACATTTTCACAGCAACCTCACACCATTCATACGCACATTTCTGCTTGGTTTTGCAAATGGGCGGAATCCAGCATCAAAGCAGTGCTACTTTTTTTGTATCATTTCCCCTTTTTTAGATTCACATCCATGACGCAGGATGGATGAAATACACCAAAATTAATTATATATCATTTACAAATTTAAGGCACTTGATTGCAATCATTCTGTCATTCTGTAAGAATATAATGGTGCACAGAAGAGCCAAACCATTCCATATAGCTACTTTAGCGATGTTACTCTTAGTGCATCACTGAGAGTATTTGAACCCATTGTATACAGTATGTGTGTGGTATTACAGCTGCACAGCAGCTGATCGGAAAACTCTATAGTAGGTTGTGCCGAGAGCCAGAGGATTATCGGGATACTGCTTCCAGCACTGGAGGATATTTATAGCACACACTGCCTCAGGAAAGTCACCAGCATCTGCATGGATTCCACTTACCTATGCCACAGTCTATTTGAACTTCTCCCATCCAGCAAACACTTCAGAGCCTTTCCTGCATGGACTTGGAGGATCAGAAACATCCCAAGAGATATAAACACACTCAATCAGTCCATCAAGTGCTCCTGGTAGAACTGTTTGTACTTATAATTACAATTATTTCACTGTAAACTTGTACTACAACTGTAATATTGCACAACCTAAGCCACTTTATGAACCATTTGCACTATCTGCACTATATGTACATGTATATTGTACTTAAGCTTTCATATTGTATTATTATTCATTGCTTTTTAATTTCTCGTATATGAAGCATTGGTAAAGTATTGTAATCGTCCAAAGATTCGATGTCGAGATTTTGATGAATGTCGTTGTTTTAGACCTCTCTGACTTTCTCATATACAAAGTAATGGGAAAGAATTGGAATCCTACAAATATTCCATTTCGAGACTTTGATGAATCTTGACGTTTTAGATCTCCCCGAGTCTGAAAATACCATTTTTGGAATTATGTCTCTGTGTCTGTCTGTGTGTGTATGTAAATACGATAACTTGAGTATAACTTTGCATACAAGTATTAGGTACAAAATGTAGATTTCTATCAATTTTTGGGCAATTTCCGTTAGCTGGAAGTGGCACTTTACCTTTATTCATGCAGCTGCAGAGTCTGATTTATTCAACTTTACTTTTACAATTGTTCAATATATTATTAATTTGATTTGATTTGTTTTTGATGGTTCTTTAATGTACATAATATAAAAGTATAATCACTGTCTTGCAGTTTACTCCTCAAATATCCATCCCCGTATCTGAGTGTACGAGAAAATCTAGGGGAGACCATTCCCAACTTTTTATTGTATTATTATTATTATTTTGATCATTTTATAAGCAAATAAATTTATGGAGGAGTGGCATTTTGAATATCATTTTACCATACAATGACAATAAAGGAATTTAATTCAGTTTAATAGAAGAGAATGCGTATTTACAGATGACTGTGACTGGCTTCTAAGTCTATTTAGACTTCCAAGAGCTATCCTCTTGGAGCTGTGAGCTCTTAGAATACTATGATGTATACTTGATATCATTTTTATGATGAAATGCAATAAAGTATGTATATTGCATTTTACAGATAAATTGTTAACTTCATTTAAATAATGTATACTGTTAATAATTAAACATGTGGGGCACAGTGGCGTAGTGGTAGCGATGAACTGGCGTCCTATTCAGGGATTGTTCCTGCCTCACGCTGGGACTAGGGAGACCCTTGATGGACAGATGGATGGAATAATTAAACATGTATAATGAAAATTTGTCAATGTTCTTTAAAAGTTTTGAAGAATCAGTGTTATTACAGACACTTACTGTGTGGCAATTGGTTACATGGAGAAAGGAAATGGAAGGGCAGGAATTGGGGGTTGGTATGTTTGACAGAGACAGTACTGGTGCAATAAATTATTCCACCCAGGGTGGAACACATCCCAGCAACCATCTAGCAGGAGGCAGGAAAAATTACTGGACGGGGCACCAGCTCATTGCTACTGCTGCGCCACTATGCCCCCACATGTTTAATACATGCTTTAATATATTTCATCATGAAAATTATATAAAGTATACATTTTAGTATTCTAAAATGTTCAGAGATCTGTAAAATCATGAATGTAATGTGTTCTGTGTGACGATCACTGCATGCACGCTCCTGTCAGTGTAAGAAAAACCCTGTTTAAGAAGCATGTATGGATTAACAGCTGGGTCAGGGAACACACACAGAATACTAAGCATCTAACGTACTATTTTAGTTACAATGGGATATGAGAAACTCTACTAAATTAAACATGGATTTTAAGATTAAGTTTATGGCTTCTACAAAATAAACTGAGATTAAAGTGGACATTTCAACTTTAAACTCGACATAGACCTTGTTTGTCTTCACTGTGACCCTATTTTTTTTTTCTTCTCTGTGACCCTAATATACTTCCATATGACACTCAGACACTTGCCTTTTCATGTTAACTTTGACATCTAACCACTTCTTTTTATTTTGGGCCCTGTGTGACAAAGTAGTAAATGGAATGGGCTATTAATATTGATTTGCATATTCAAATATGTGAAATGCTGGGAGGAGTTGAGGTGGGGCTGTAGGTGCGTGCATGTGTGTTAAAATTCACATTGATTGGGATTTATAAAGGAAAAGTGCGTGGAATTTTGCACTTGCACAGTTTTATGCATCTGAATTTTTTTTTATCATATGCACAATTCTAGTTTTGTCTGTACACCATGTTTTAGTGAGAATTCTAAGCACACCAATATACATGAGGGCCATAGTCTTTAAATCTACTTTTACTTTTTTCTTGCCACTGGCACTTGAAAAGAGTTTCCAACTGGGACCCCAACCCTTTAATGCATTTTGCCCCTCTTTGTCTCATGTCATTCATCCATTAATTTTTGGTCTCTTTCTATTCTGAGTTAAAAAAAGACCCTTTATGAAGGAAGCACAATGCAGTTTTTAAAGTATGGATTACCACACATGGATAGTATCAAATGAGCATTTCCTTTCACTTCAGACACGAGGACATCAACAAGTTCCATACAGAAAATATGCTATTACGAAACCAAACATAACGGGTGCCAAAAGGCTGTGTTACAGTCCCACACTATTTTAGCCCCCGTTAATAATTTACTAATTAGCAAAACTTTACTTATTATTATGTATCATTTTAAAAATCCATCCTAATATACAGTAACTGCTCTCAGGCTGAGTAACATAACCAAAATCAAATTAAAAAACATATTTCTATCAAATCTTTGTATACTATTTTGAATTTATCATCCATCATTTCATCTATCTTACTAACCTGCTAATCCAGGGCAAGGTCACTGGGCTGCTGGAACCTACCCTAGCAATCATTGGGTGCAAGGCAGGAACACCACCTGGACAAGGGACCAGTCCATCACAGGGTGAATATACACAGAAATACGGGGCCAATTCAGAAAGACCAATTCACCTAATCAGCACGTACAGTACACCCCCAAATTTCGCGGGGCTTATGCTCCTAGAGCACCTGCGAATTGTGAAAAACCGCGACTTTTGGATATGGTTAAAAAATGCCTTTTAAATGGCTATTTTTATAGTTTAAACCCTAAATACAGTATGCCCCCAAAGCACATTATTTTTGTTGCAAACTCATCTTAATATATTAATACATTACCTAAAAAATTACATTAATACATTACCTAAAAACAAAATGTAAAGGTAAACCCGTATACTGTACAGTACTGTATTACTAAGTCTCCCGCGGTGCTAGAATGTAAAATACCGATGTTACCGCGCTACGTACTGTAATTCATGCAAGTGCATTTTCTTTGGTATGCGCTGTCTTTTTCTTTGTTATTAGTAAATACATAATAATTTAATTTAATTAAAATACAGTAAAATGTACGGGTACTCCTCCAATGATGAATGACATTGATGATGATAAAAATGATCAAACCATCCCTTACTGCCTTGAAAATCTTCAGGCTCCGGTGCTGTTGATGGTCCTGGTTGCAGTTCTTCAGTACCTTCTACAGTACATTGTCTCCTGTAGCCAACTGCTGGTACAATTTCCGTGCTTTCTCACGGATGATGTTACCGTCCAAGGGGATGTTCTTCTTCCTGCAGTCGGTGATCTACAATGCCAAGGCAGATTCCATCCTGACAATATTTTTATTCCTTACGGTCGTTACCTTTTTGGCACTACCACAGAAACTTACCGACTGCAGGAAGAAGAACTTTACAATAAATGTAAATTTTACATATATTATTTAATACATAAATATGCTGAATACTTAAACGATAATTTCAGTATTTTTTCAGTACATGAAATTGTATTCCTAAGTGAAGCATATTTTATGAATTTTAAAAAATAACTAGCCTGCTCATGTATTTAATAAAGGAGCTTATGAGTTCCAGGATCCCATTGTAAAAAAAAAGACATAAAATTACCAAATAAATCCATTACTCAACCCAAAAATATTATCGAGTACTGAGCCATGTCTTCAGATTACACACATATTGCAAAATAGTGTATCCATGTTGTTTTAAGGGGAAAAAAAGTGAACCACTGTTTTGAAATTTGCCCATTTTAAAAGAAGTCCAGCTATGCGCTTCACTTTGCCACTTGTTTTTATCCATGGCACCTTTCAGGGCCAGGGGCGTAGATTTACCTAGGAATGCCATCACCAAGTACCGTAATTGACATTGAATTTTGATGCCCAGATGTGAATTGCTGTCTCTGTTCATTAGACAACCAGACAATAATAACTGTAAAAAAGTCACATGATCCCTCACATTCTTTCCATATGCAGATGCTTAGTTTTATTTTGCAAAGATACTGTCTGCATTCACTGAATTGATAACACACACATTTGCTTTAGTTAGACAAAATATTGAACACCTGCATAGCATGTAATTAAGTGATAAGAACTGAACACACGTTATAGACATCCATCTGTCCTTCTGCCTAACCCGCTTATCCAGAGTATGGTCATGGGGCAGCTGGAAGCTATTCCAGAAAGCACTGAGCGAAAGACAGGAACAATCCCTGGACAAAGCATGAGTTCATTGCAGGACGAACACACACTCCACTGTAGCAACACCAACTCACATAAGTTTAATCAGGCTGAAGTTTGTTAAGTTTAGTACAAATGTTTTAGCATAGGCAGGATGCATACCAGTGCATCCGCAAGATGCATTAAGGAAGTAAAAGTACTTCATTTTAGAATGCAATTTCAAGGGACAAATTAACACATACTATAATTGTGAAGAAATAACTTCAAGTTGAAAATTACCAAATTTATCCTATAAAGTGGTTAAATTAATTTTTAATTTTTATTTTACATGTGTAAATATTCTCAGAGCATGCAATGCAATGCTTTTACTAATGATGTAGTAAGAACATTTCTGACATTTCTCCATACATATGTTTATGTGAAATGTTTAACTCATCCAGCATGAGATGATAAAGTTACATGGGCTGATGCAGACAGCTTTAATGTTTCTCTTCACACTTCATCTGTCCCACATTCTGTAAATACATGTCAAGAGTTAGCACATGAATTTATCTTGATTTATAACTAGGACTGGAAGTAGTATTGTTAGTAAATAGCTGTCTTATTATTTCCATAATGAGTTTTAAATAAAAAATATAAAAAATGTACACAGCTTTGCTAATGGATATTACTAAATAATTACAATTTTTATAATTTTTTGTCCCATTTTTATCATAGCCATTATATTTTAAGATCCAAGAAAAGAGACTGTTGTTTCCATATCAAACTGTGGGGAAATGAGTGTCATTAAATCTATTTAAAGGTTCAAGGGGGTCAGAACTGCAGCATTGACGCTAAAAGCAAGAACTTATCATATATGAGGCACCAAATACAATGTCTGAGTCTAATTTGTTTCCTTTGTAGCCTAGCATACACAAGAATACATGACGTCTGAAAAACAAAAGGAGACCATTCAGTCCATCAAGTTGGCTACGTCAGCTAATGGCAAAGTTGCTCTATTATCTCATCCAGATGCTTTTTAAAAGTTTTGAGAAAACAACTTTTAGGCATTCATGCAGTACTTCTACTTATCTAATAGAATGCCTTTTACATTTTTATCTACATTTATCTTACTTTATATGTTACAGTGCCTATAAAAAGCATTCACCCCTTGGAAGTTTTTACATTTTATTGCCATACAACATTAAATCACAGTAGATTTAATTTGACATTAATCAACAGAAAAAGACTCTTTAATGTCAAACTGAAAACAGATATCCAAATTAATTAAAACATAAGACACCTAATAATTGATTGTACGAGTATTAACTGTCTTCAAGTCACTATGTAGTAGATGCACCTTTTTACACAGTGTTGCAGTGGTAGAGCTGCTGCATTGCAGTAAGAAGACCAGGGTTTGCATCCTGGGTCCTCCCTGCATGTTCTCTCCATGTCTCCAGATGCTCCATATTCCTCCCACTGTCCAAAGACATGCAGGTTTGGTGAACTGGTGATGCTAAACATGTGTGTTTGCCTTGTGACTCACAGGCACCCTGTCCAAGATTTGTTCCTGCCTTGTGCAATATGCTAGCTAGGATAGGTTCCAGCATATCCCATGGGTTTTAGTCTCATGGCAAAAAAGCTCAATTTTGGTGACACTGGTCTTGATTAAATGGGTTAAAAAATGACGTGACATGACCTTTTCCAGCCATTACAGCCTTGAGTCAATGTGCACGGGTTTCTCTGCATCAGCTTTGCACATCTAGACACTTCCATTTTTCCTCATTCTTCTTTGCTAAACTGCTCTAGTTCTGTCAAGTTGCATGGTGTAATAAGTTTATAAGTTTAATATGTCACTGTGCTCTGTGCAAATATTTTAAATCTGCTTTTCTTTTCTTCTCACATGTACAGCTAACACAAAGCCAGATTTAGTACAGGGGCCCAACATTTAGAATTGCTAGGCAAGCATCTTAAGACAAGACAAGTTAAGGACAACTGCAAATGGGCAACACACTATTTCTGTGTGTTAGAGTCAGCATGATATTGGATCTTCTTTACCTCATTTGGAATGGTATGATTTACCTAAGACGGGGTCCTGCACATGGAGAAAGAGTATAAAGCCTTGGAACATTGCCCGGCACACCTTTGAAGCCGACGGATGGATGGGAGATACCATCATCTGATCCTGAAAATCCTTCCAGCGCAGCGACAAAAATGGCAGACTGTATACATCGAGCTCCCACTTCAGTGAAAAGTCTTGTCATAGCTTCGTCGTCTGTTATGCCACATAAACCGTCATTAAAGAAAGCTAAGTTATTTCTCCTGTGTGATCTCTTACCGCCATATCATAGGGGGGTGGTGGGTATCACCTTTTAATATCATATCTATATAGTTTCAGGTTATGTAACACGCCGCAATTACAAAAGAACTTATTCCAACCAGGGAGCTAGCGCCCCCTGCTGGATAGACCATGGGGATTGTAAGTGAACAGACCTTTCAAGTCCAACCATTAATTCTGAACTGGTTTGAGGTCTGGGTTCTGACTCAGCCACTCCAGAACATTATCATTGTTGTTTTCAAGCCATTCCTGTGCAGCTTTGGTCTCGTGTTTAGGATAATTATCTTGCTGGAGAACAAACATTTTCTCTCTCTCTACACTGCACCAAGTTTTTTCTCCAACAACAACAACAACAACATTTATTTATATAGCACATTTTCATACAAAAAATGTAGCTCAAAGTGCTTTACATAATGAAGAATAGAAGAATAAAAGATACAGTAAGAAAATAAAATAAGTCAATATTAATTAACATAGAATAAAAGTAAGGTCCAATGGCCAGGATGGACAGAAAAAACAAACAAAAAAAAATTCCAGACAGCTGGAGAAAAAAATAAAATCTGTAGGGATTCCAGACCATGAGAATCCCCTCTGGGCATTCTATCTAACATAAATTAAACAGTCCTCTTTGTATTTAGGGTTTTCACGGAAGGACTTGATAATTTCCAGAATTTATCTCTATTTTGCTACCTTCATTTTACACTCATCTATACTCACAAGCCTTCCAAGATCTGCTGCGGAAGTGGGAATGGTGAGTTTTTGATACCATAGATTGTTTTGTTTACACCATACACAGCTTTTAGTTTAATGCTCAAAAAGTTTAATTTTGATCTCATCACACCTTAGAGTCTTCTTCCAGCTTACCAGAATTTCTCACATGCCTTCTGGCAAAGTCTAGGCCAGAGGTAGTGTGTGCTTTCTCTCTTTGGCATTCGCCCATAAAACTGACTAGTGGGGCACCCCACAGCCTCTCCTATTTCAGCCGCTGTAGTCTGTAAATTCTTCAGCGTTCTTATAATTCTCCTGGTGGTTTCCCTAGTAGTCTTCTACTTGCAAGATCACTCAGTTTTTGTGGACAGCCAGCTCTAGCAAATTTATAGCTGTGTCGTGGTTCTTCCATTTCTTAATGATGTATTTAACTGGATTTCAAAAGATATTCAGAGATTTGGACATTTTTATGTCTCCATTCCCTGACTTGTGCTTTTCAATCATCAGAGTTGTTTGGAGTGTTCTTTTGCATTCATTCTGTAGGTTAGGCCACCATACTGACCAAGCTGGCCATTCCAGATCACTTGCATTTATACTACAATCAATTGAAACCCCAGACGGGTGATCTCCATTGAACAAATTCTGGGACTTCTAAAACCATTTAGCAGCACCAGTGATGATTAGGTGTGTCATATTAAAAGGGGTGAATACTTGCGTATTCAATTATTTTGTGTTTTACCTCTGTAATGAATTTAGACTACTTCACGTGGATTTATTTTCACTTTGACACTAAATAGTCTTTTCCTGTTGCTCAGTGTTAATCTGCAATTCAATATTGTATAAAAATAAAATGTGAAAACGTCCAGTGGTGATTGTTTTTTATAAGTTCTGTACAGATGAGGAAATTAAACAACACTAAACAATAACTAAATAAACACACACAAGTCAGATAAGAGCCTGCACATGAAATCCTCTAATATTCTTTACTTTAAATGAGTGTGGTGTTTAATTTATAATGTGCTTAGTCATTTTGACAGAAGAGTGGCTGTAAAGTAAGCACAGTACATGAAATGTGAAACCTGGATTTCTGAGGGCTTGACTCATTCAAAAGACATTAGAGATGACAAGAAGTGGATGTCCACTTACTCTTGTTTTGCCGCATAGCTGGTGAGGGATCACATGCAGGATTACTGGAACTGAATTTCCTTGAGAAGGGCAAAAATTTTGATATTGTGTTGTGGAGGATGGGCTGCCTGTGCTTGTTTCATTATTTTGAATGTAATTACATAGACACCATTTTAATGAGGTTTATTTAATTCCTTCTCACCTCCATACATCTTTCTCAGTATAGGAGATATTCAGCTTGTATAAGTAATGGCTGTATACAAAAATAGCTATTTGGATCAATTCTTGTGGGAGGCATTAACAAAACTAATAAAACATTTTGGGGGAACATTTGGTGGCACTATGTATCATGCCTTTTTTTACCTGCCAACACTGTCATTAATAAAGCTGTAATGTCTTGTTTATTTAAAAAAAAAACTAAAATCAGTGTTTACCTTGTATTAATCTATGCCACTTTAAACATAATAAACATATCTTAGTACAGCTCTAATCAAATGAGACAATGGCTCTATATTTAGTGAAAAAGTTATTTATAAAAAAACTGGCTAATTCTGAAAGACTATTTGCATATTTAAAAAAGATTATCTAGTATACTTTGGCTCATTTCCACCTGGCTCTAAATCTAGCTCATCCTTTTAGTCTCCAGAAGTTTAACTAATTGCAAGCAGCTAGAATTCAAAATCAGATTCTTCATTGTTGTTTGCATCCTGGGTTCTCCCTGCATGTTCTCTCCATGTCTGCGTGAGATTCCTCCAGATGCTCCACATTCCTCTCATTGTCCAAAGACAACCAGGTTAGGTGAATTGATGATGCTAAATGTGTGTGTTTGCCTTGTGACTCACAGGCACCCTGTCCAAGATTTGTTCCAGCTTTGTGCAATATGCTAGCTAGGGTAAGCAAAAAAGCTCAATTTTGGTGATCCTGGTCTTGACTAAATGAGTTAGAAAATGACGTGACATTACTTTTTGCAGCCAATATAGTCTTGAGTCAATGTGCACAGGTTTCTCTGCATCAGCTTTTCACATCTGGACACCTCCATTTTTCCTCATTCATCTTTGCTAAACTGTTCTAGTTCTGTCGGGTTGCATGGGGATTGTAAGTGAACAGACATTTCAAGTCCAGCCATTAATTCTGAACTGGTTTGAGGTCTAGACTCTGACTCAGCTACTCCAGGACATTATCACTGTTGTTTAAAAGCCATTCCTGTGCAGCTTTGGTCTCATGCTTAGAATAATTATCTTGCTGGAAAACAAATACAGGTAAAAATTCCATTACAGCAAATATCTTTAGAATGAAATTTTCATTACAGCGAAGTATTTTTATGGTCCCGACAGCTTCCCCATATGACATGAGTCTATAGAAATCTCGCTACTATGAAGTACATTCAGCAGATACTTTCATTACAATGGAAGTGCACAAAAGACCTCGAAATACTTGAATGACTCATCCACAGAGCAGTTAGTTCTGTGGCCGCAGCTCAGTTGTGGACAACAATCCCCAAACAGAAACACTGTAATTTTATTTTCTTTCTTCAAACTTTCCTTGTACTGTTTTTTTGCTGTTTTTGTTTTCAGTGGTTTTCAGTGATGCCTTTTGCTTATTTCTTGTCAACATTTGAAAAACATCCATTGGAATTTAATTCATTGTCACCCTTCTATAGAAACGGCAGACACGAAAACATGATAACAGTTCATAACAGAAAATAAAACTTTACATTTTTGCACTTCTCGATTGCGGCAAAAAGAAAAAAGACGTTGCCAGTGAACTCGGAATTTCGCCATCGACACTGTCAACTTTCTTGAAAGACTGAGGAAAAAAAGAAGAAAAATCTCGGGTTGCAAATGTATGTGAACTGCTGCATTTGAAGACGTTGAAAAAACAGTTTTTATGTGGTTCAGTGATGCTCGTTCAAGAAACGTTCCTATTAATGCGGCATTCATTCAAGAAAATTTGAGGTTTGTAAACTCTCTTGGGACCTCCCCCAACTAGACAGCACGCCGAAGAGCATCCCTAAGTGTGATCTCCATGTCTGTAGAAGACAGTTTATCAGTTTATGGGGCAACAGCATGCTCACTGGGTCTCTCCAGCAAAGCAAACAGAAAAGATCTTGATGGGTGATGCAAGGTACATTGTAAATGCAAATAACAGGATTATTTGGTCACTGACCTGGCCATGACCCTGCCTGATTGCTGTGTCTGTGTATGGGAGAGTGGCAGAGCACGATACAATAAATAACCGTGCTGTTCCTGTTTCATGCTGAATAAAGCTGGTTTTGCTAAAGTACTGAGACTAAGCCTCGTGTTTTGGGGTGCAAGACAGGGACTTACACTTCAGTGTGTCGTTCCCATTGGGTGGGGAGTGGGGGGGATCCCAAAAGTGTTCAGAAACCTCACAATATGAAGAAGAAGAAAAGGATGACTCGGCTTCTGATCGATAACTGTGCTGCACACAACATGCTTTCACTTTTAGATAATGTTCGCGTTGAATTCCTCCCATCCAATTGCACAGCAGTGCTTCAACCATTGGATTTGTGCATCATTTGCACCCTGAAAGTGTATTATGGCAAGGAAATGCTGAGAAAAATTCTCATCAGCATAACTTGTAGGCAGGAGGAGATTAAAATTAACGCGAAAGAAGTTATTGAAATGATTGCAAATGCCAGGACACAAGTTAAAGAAAAGCACTATAGTAACAAATATAGAATCTAATTACAACAAAATATTTTTTAGGTCCCTGAGAGTTCGTTGTAACAGAATTTTACCTGTATTTTCTCTCTCTCTACACTGTAACAATTCTTAAAAACAAATCCAAATCATCAATTAATCGAATTCAATCATCAAATCTCTGAATACACTTAATCCAATTCATTCTACTAAATACTCCATTTCCCTCACAAATCTCCAAGACATGCAAGTACTGTAGGTGTCAATTCACCCTTTATAAGAAAGTGAAGGTGTGTGTCTTTGCAAAAGTATGCCCTTCAGTGAACTTACATCTCATCGAGTGCTTGCTCTTTCTTTGTTCTTTCCTTGAGTGGAATAGATGGTGGCTTTTCACTGTCCAATAATAAAATAGGTGGGTTTAGGCAAGGCCAGTTTAAGAATACCCCACAGGACCCAGGGTTTCAAAGCTCGCCTCACCAGCTCCACACATATACTCCAACATTATGAGCATCACATATGCAAATAATAGATCAGGAACAAGGACTTAAGTAGAAAGAAGTTGAAAGATTTACATTTGGTCAACTTCACCTTCCTTTCTGGTTTAATGAATGTAACACACTATTTGATGAGTGCAACCCCACAAATCAACTCTGGTCTGATACTGCAGTTACTGAACATCAATTAAACATTTTTAAAAGGCCTATGCCACTTTGTGGGAAAAATGGCATATGTAACTGAGCATTTTGGGGCCAAATATAATAAAAGACCAGAAAGGAGATCCATTGTTCAGGTTTGACATTGTTGGTGCATTCTTGTTTTCTGCAGCGACCTTGTTGTGTGTCACACTGTTGTTCACCTCTGTCATTGACTCCGCAGAATTGGACTGCACTTTGATGCCAAAGCTACTAGAACCTGGGAATGTTAGCCCACTCATTACTATCTGTAAGTAAGTAGTCTCAACTGCAGCAATTATAGCTTGTTCAAAGCATTATTTGTTTATTTATTTGTTTTTTTTCAAATGCCAGGCATAGTTCTTACCAAAAAAGCACATTTTCCTTTTAACTCTTGTTTTTTTGGTTTGGGCTTTTGTAGCACCACTGGGTATTTGTTTTAAATGGTCATCTATGTGGACTTTATATTTAAAACAGCTTGGTAACATATACAATTTATAATCTCATTAAAGTGATCTGTTAGACACCTGCTCTGACCATTCCCCATCCCTATCAACCAACTAGGAGTCCGATTTGTTTTTTTGAAAACTATTTATTCAGATCTGATTAGACAGGTTTATAATTGTTAGGATCGAAGTGGGATAGGGGTATATGCTGGATTGTGCTAGTACTGTCATTGAAAATGCAGAATTTTCTCTTGCATATGTGATGGCCTCTTTGCAAACGGGGCCCAAGGTTGTGCAATTAAGGTGAGATCCATCCATACGTTTGTAATTGGATGAATCCATAGCATACTGAAGTAAAATGTCCTTTCACATCCCAAGTCTGTGTAACAGAACATAATGCAACCTTCAAACCTGCTTAATCCTGCATTATTGTGACTTTTTATATTGAGCCAAGTCAGAAGTCGTCTTTCTTTTCAGTAATTCTTCTGTTATTTGTTTGTTATAATATTTATGTATTTATTGAGCTTCTGTTAAAAGCCAAATTTCCCTCTTGGGTCATATAAATGTCTTCCTAAGGATCATGAGAGCCTATGCCAGCAGCATTAGATGCAAGGCAGGAACCATGCATGGATAGTCCTATGCAGGGCCCACTCATGGACATCCCCACACTCACAGCCAATTGACTTAACACACTCGTCTTTGGTGGTGTGTTTTAAACAATTTACATCCATGATATGAAACCAGAATATGCAGTACAGGCTCAACTCACATTCAACTGAGGCTCAGTTTATATCTGATACCTGCTGTATAGACAGCAACATGGCATTCACTTCAATCCATGAATGTGAAAACAGTCACATATTAATAGGTAGAATGTGGACTGGTGGATCCAACTTCCTGGAATCAAATCTATTGGCCAGTGACGGTTATTGTTCAACCTGTGCCTACACATATGTGGGTTTCAGCCCACACAGGTTGGACTATCAGGTA
Organism: Polypterus bichir lapradei; assembly: GCA_026402145.1. Classification (NCBI taxonomy): domain Eukaryota; kingdom Metazoa; phylum Chordata; class Cladistia; order Polypteriformes; family Polypteridae; genus Polypterus; species Polypterus bichir. Next base: position 3,510,878 of record JANRMT010062803.1, on the reverse strand, counting down.
ACTATAAATTGGTCCCATGTGAGTGAGGGTGCAAGTGAGAGTGGGCCCTGTGTCCAACATTACTGTAAGCTGCTAATGAAACCAGGAGATGAAATGGGTCCTGCAAGACATGATTTGTGATGTCTACTTTAGATGGGAGCTAACGCTATGGAAATTGTTTAGGAAAACCCAGCAAAAGACGTTGAACCTGCTACACACTGTCATATTTTTAGAAGATGATACCAACTCTGACTCCAGTAACAATGAAAAGGGGATTGTGACAACGATCAGACAAAATGGCGACACATAAATAATCAAAATAAGAAGGTAACAAAAACAACATTCAACAAACTTCAACAAAATTAAAAACTAAGGACAGTAAAAAACCCAAAACACACAGAAACACATAGGTATAAAATGCTACACCTTCCAGGGCTGTTTCCCACCTTGCGCAAGGTGTTTCCAGGTGGGCAGCTGGCCGTTATGCCGTTGAGCTGGATTACGCAGATCTGAGACTGTTGTGCTATTCACATATGAACCTCAATTCGATTACAATTTGTAACCACCAGAAGGTGTTCTGAGTGAAGCAGGGCTCACAAGATTTTTGAAGCTCTAATATTTCCTTTCTTTCCTTACACGTAATTAATCTAATTGGTATCATGAATTCATTGTGTTTAGTTTCATTTTAAGAAATTAGAAATAGTAAAACCACCTGAATATTACATAAATAAAACTGTAACTGAAGAAATATTTATAAGCCTGTAAAATAAAAAACACAGCCAGCATGGAATAAAACGTCCTACTTTGTCAGTGTGGTACAACTATTATTAAGGTAAAGCTTCACTTTACATTATTTGTAGAAAAGACCTGTATCATCCACTTGTGTATGCAAGTCATTTGGAACATAAATGGGATTACGCATGAAATATTGTGGGATGCAAGCAAATATAAGCATAAAGTCAGGAAAAGATCTTTAAAAAGTTGGAAGTGTGTAATGCAGCTTAGACATGCTAACTGCTCCCATTCACATTTTAGGCCCACCTGGCTGAGGGGCTGAAGTTCTCATTGATAAACTGATTTCTCATGTGCTATTCTGGATGTGAATAGTTATTAACCTAAGTGATAAAGCTCCCAGTCTCATTTCAACTTGAAACAAAAAAAAAAAGAAGGAAATACATCTAAGCTTAAGGATGTTGAATGGAACAGCTTGGGAAAAAAATATTGTTTTGGAAGGTCAGCCTTATCTCCTTAAATAGTCTGGTATTTTGCTTGAAGACATAAAGCTGGAAGTAGTTTCAGTCTTTTCAAGCCATCTGTATTTAATTTCCACAGGTTCAGTCAACTTGGTGGACCTATTGCATTGAGCAGTGTTGCACCATTCCAAACTGAAAAAGAGCGCCAAGAGCTTCTGGGGAATTAAGGATATTAATTTAACTCAGCAAGTTAAATCCTTTCCTATTTTCCAACTCTGAGACTGGACTGATCAGTGTAAGGTCACAAGATTACAGTAAGTCCACAACATGTGAAAATCAATTACAATACATTCTGAAAAGGATAAAATTACAGAAGTTCTTTTCTTGCTGAAAAACTACAAAGCACATAAGAGACTGCAGCCAAGAAGAGATCAAGGTCGGCTCCACAGAACCACACAGGTCATTTAACACCATATGCACGTACCTAATTACAATATCATGTTTGTTGATGATGCTTCCCAGGGAGCTGTTTTTCAGAGTGTACCCATTTCCAACCACAGCACAGGTGCGGCAGTTCAAACTGAGGAGACACAAACATTTCATTTTTCATAGCACATTCCTGAAATAGTTGTGTGTCAGTATCTAATGCATAAAATGTCATTTCCTAAAACATCACTTGACTGTTTCAAAATATTCTTCTAATCATTGTAGAATTTCCTTAAGCAGGTTGTCAGAATAACACTGAAATATCTGTTTTTTTCTGTTTTCCAGATGTTCTTACTTCAATCTGCCTATGGAAAACTTGACTCTGTCCATTACTGCTCTAAATAAGGCAGCCAGTCAGACTGAAGCGGAGATGTTTCCGCTTTGGTTTCTATTGTAGATGAACTGGCTGAGGTATAAATGTGGGGAATTTTATTTGCTTTTTCCCTATTACTAAGCAGACCAGTCTGAGCAAATAAGAATGAATGCCTTTCCTGTCCTCCTGTGCCATGCAGCCAAGCTGAAAAGGCTAACCACGTCTAGCTGGGTGACGGGCTCCCTCTATGTTGTTCCTATTGCTAACTTGGCAAAGACATGTCAGAGAACATCTTACTTCTGTTTTCCCAAGATGACAAATTAGTTCCTCTGGCCAAAGTGTAAATGAGTAAACTGTCATCTTTATTTTCCTTTCTACAAGTAAGCTGACCTGCTTCCTCCCTGTCATACTGTACATTAAGGAGCTGGCCATTCTGCTTGAGGAAAAGTAGGAAAAAAATCTTTATCTCAGGTCATAAATGTTGCACTGTGGTAACTGTTGGTGGTTGTGACAGTGCGGTTCGGCCCCACGCTACCAGGTTCTTCTGGTGAGCTACTTGAACTCGCTACCATCAATAACGTACCTGAGGGATGAGATAGCAGATGAAAACAGATGAAGCAGATGTTCAAAGGTGCAGTGGAAAAGTTCAAATAATAAATAAAAGATCCAATAAAAAGTGAAGGTGGAGGTTAAAAAATAATCAAAGAAATAGTCCTTTAACATGAGCCCTGGTTCACTTCTTTAAAAGCTGAAGCCTCCTTGGCTTAACCCTAAGCAGGTCCTTGCAGCCAAGGAGGCGGCTAACCGGCAGTTCAACCAACTTTCAGTGCTGGTCCTAGGCTCGGGCCCATGTAGCCGTCTCTAGCTACTGGCAGGGCACCAATCATCAGCCTCCAACTCACACTGCCAGGCTTGTGTCCCTGCGGTCCATGGCTTCATCTGCAGGATGCTTCACTGAGCCTTCCAGTTCCCCTACAGCCGCATAGCCTCTCTCCAGCCTTATGCGGAGTCGCTCTAAACAAGCAACACACAAGTCACTTCAGCTTCCACTTCATTCAGTTGGATTGGCCATCAGCTCCTGAGCATGATCCCTTAAGGGACTTCCTCCCTGCTGTCTGCATTCTCTCTCTCTCCCTCTCTGTTTTATTCACTCGCACCGGCTCTCTCTCGCTCTCGCCTCCTCTTCATCTTTTAACCTCCTTTCCTCTATCCGATCATTTCTTTTCACTGTGCTGGCTCCATTTTTATCTGCCTTTGTGGCAGATTCATTAAAACGGCCCATAAATGTTAAGTCGCGGACCTGGTATACCTCAAGATCCAACAACATCTGAATTGCAAAGGCTCGCAGGAACAGCTCCTCACATTGCATGCTACGGGACAAACACCCCTTGCTGTTTGTGCAAGGGCTGCCTGTAAGCAAGTGAAGGGCTTCCTGGCACTGTAAGCTGAGCTCTCTGTCTCTCACCCTCAGCCCACATCTTACTACAAAGCACCGCTTCTACAATCTTTTTACTTTTAAAAAAAATATTACTCTAACTACAGAGTATTTTTTTCTCTAGTCTCAATATTCAACAACTAGTGAAATTTAGTTGGGTAATTATTCATCTCCTGCCCAATTGGATCAATTTGACTGGGGTACATTGTTTCCATTAATGACACTCTAATATTTATAACACTGTCATAAAGCTAAACTGCACCAAAATGGAAATTTAGTCATGGGAAAGGAATGTCACAACTTTCCAAATTAAGCTATTAAAAATTACTGTTATTCTCACATTTCTTGCAAACAGTTTTGCCCAAGCACATTTAAATATTTGTACTAAATCCTAATCTTGTATCTATATTTTTTACAATTGGAGCCCAGGCAGGTTGTGTGGCTTGTGGTATAAAAATCTAGTACCTAAGCTGTAATGCTAAACTCCCCATCTAAACAAGTATCCTTCATTTTACTGTATATGCAGTTCCAATTGCATTTATTCTTAAATAACATTCTGCACCAAGTACAAGCTCAACGATCTTACACAGATTTACAAATAACATTTGGTACTTAACTATACAGGATCAATCAATCAATTTTCAAACTTACACATCCAATTCAGGGTCACAAGAAACCCCCTAGAAAGGATGCTAGTTCAATGTAGGGTATAATCATTTTCATTGTGCCAAATGAACGTTTCCAGTTTGCTAAACTTACACACATGTTCACTGAACTTCAGTGCCATGAAGTTAATTCTTATATTGTGCTCTTTACTGAGTACAGGCTTAAAGCAATTGCAAAGATTTACAAATATAATATGGAAACAGTAAAGCACAGAATCATTCAGAATCCATCCACACATTTTCTAGGGTGCTTATTAGGCTGAATGATACAGAGAGCCAGTGCTCCAGATGTAAGGCAGAAATATGTCCTGAGATAGACTGCCAGTCACGCTTCAACATTTACATGCATTGACATATCAAAATAAATAAATAATAACACAGCAATTAATATCTTGGATTAAAATGTGTATAGCACCTTTCTATGGTGGGCATCATCCCAGAGTACTTTAGGAAGTATAGTCAAGTATATACTTAAACATAAAATTCCTTCAAAAATATTCAGACCAGTTCACTTTAAACATTTTGTTATGTTGACGCTATGGCTAAAATGATTTAAATCCATTAAAACAAAACTCAACACCCCAAAACGACAAGGCTAAAAGGATTTTTGGAATCTTCACAAATTCATTAAAAATAAAAGCTGAAATCTCCCCTTGAAGCAAGAATTCAGACCCTTTACTCACTACTTCACTGAAGCATCTTTGGCAGCGATTACAGTCTGTAATCTTCTCAGGTATGACATGACGATGTTTGCGCATCTGGATTTAGGGATTTTCAGTCATCCTAATCTGCACATTCTCTCAAGCTCTATCGGGTTGGATGGAGATCATCAGTGGACAGCTATTTTCAGGTCTTTCTAGAGATGTTCAGCTGGGTTCAAGTCTGAGCTCTGGCTGGACCATTCAAGAACATTCACAGATTTGACTGTCACTCCTTTCTTGTATTTACTTTGTGCTTAGGGTCATTGTCTTACAGGAAGGTAAACCTTGAGTCAAGTCTGAGGTCCACAATGCTTTGGAGCAGGTATTCATTAAGGATATTGCCATTCTTTACTAATTTTTCTCTCAACAGTGCCTAGTCTCCCAATCACTTCAGCTAAAAAACATCCCCACAGCATGAAGCTGCCATCACCATACTTGCCCATTGGAATGGCATTGAATAGGTGATGAGCAGTGTTTGGTTTCCTCCAGATTAAATGCTTAAAACTGAGGCCAAAGAGTTCAATCTTGGTTTCATCAGACCAGACAGTCTTGTCCCTCATATTCTTAGAGTCCTTTAGGTGTTTTTTTGGAAATTCCAAGCAGAGTTTTATGTGTCGTCTGACCACTCTGCCCAGATTGACTGAATGTTGCTGTGGTGGTTGTCCTTCTGGAAGTTCCTCTCATCTCCACACAGATTCTCTGGAGCTCAGCTAGAGTCACCTCTCTTACCAAGGCCCTTTTCTCCTGATTGCTCAGCTATTGGAAGTTGTGGTTGTTCTAAACTTAATACATGTAAAAATTACATGGGCTACCATGCTCTTGGGATTCTTTAGTGCTGCAAAAAGATTTTGTAGACTTACCCAGATTTTTGCCTCAACACAGTCTTTTCTCTAAGCTCTACAGTCAATTCCTTTGACCTTATAGCTTGGTTTATGCTCCGATACACTTTGTCACCTGTGAGACCTTCTATAGGCAGGTTTGTGCCTTTGAATTGAACTGATCAAAGGTGAACTCCAAACACAATGTAGAAACATTCCAATGATGATCAGTTGAGTGAAATACACTTGAGCTTGAGCTAAATTTCTAGTGTCACAGCAAGTGGTCTGACTCCTTGTGTCATTGTGATATTTCCATTTTTTATATTTAACAAATTTGTAAAAAATCCTAAAATTCTGTTTTTGTATTGTTATTCTGGGATATTGAGTGTTGTTGACTAAGGGAAAATTAATTTAAATGATTTTAGCATAAGGCTGCAACATAACACAATTTAAGAAAAAGTGAAGGTGTCTGCGTACTTTCTGAATGAAAGAGAAGTGAGGACTGAACCAGCAACAACATAGTTGAACGTTTAATCCTTCCCTTACTAAAATAAACTTGACTTTTTTTACATACCTCTGAATGTGTCGAGGAGGTTCAGTGTAAGGAATATGTGCTAGAATTTTCATCATTAGTTGTTCTAAAAGAAAGAGACAGTAAAATGGACAGGTAAGCATTTCTTCTACACTGCCACTGTACCCATTCTGGTCAGAACTTGTACCCATTTCATACTTAGTATTCTGTGAACAATTAATACCTCAGCAGATGTCACAATGTACAATTAATACCTCAGCAGATGTCACAATGTGAAGAATCATGAAAGAAAGAAATATGAAAGTGCAAAAGGCTGAAGTCAGTACTGATACCGAGCATCATTGACCATCACCAGAAATAAAACATTAGTTTATTCAATTGTTCATATTCATGTACTTCCTAACCCCATTCATTCTAATTCATGATTGCAAGAGGCCACGGCCTACCCCAAAACCATGAGGTAAGAATGGCTGGATGGGTCTCCACTCATTACTCACTCACCCCAAGCCAAGAGTCATTAAATGGGTTAACATGTGGTTACATGAAAGAAGAAGAATGAGTGCACAGTGATGAAGAACAAAATGAAGAGCAGCTGAAAAACAGTGGCATGCTGAAGTGGAAACACATCGCTCACCAGTTCCTTTTAATCCATATGGCAAGGCCATTGTGGAGTTGAAATTCTTCCAGAAAAAATCAATTAGTGACAAGAAGAGTTTTGCTTTCCTTGTAAAACTGAAAAAAATAATAACAGTTATTTGTCATCATGTTGTCTGTACACATCACAATCACCACCCTGACCCCAAACAATGTTTGGCTGGCTTTTTTTTTATAGTCCATTACAAGTTGCCTTGTAGGTAGGTTTGTAGGTTTTGTAAAAGTAATTTATTCGGTTTGTTCATGCTATCTTGAACACACACAGAACTGATAAAATAGAGGAAATACTTTAATTAGTCAGAGTGCAATTTCTTTTGAAATTGCTTTGACATAAGTTCAGTCATTGAAATGAGGATATCTCAGTGGCTTTGTCAATGAAGCTCCAGCTAAGCTCAGCAATTAGCCTTCTCTTAAAGACTGCTCAACTTGCTGAGGCTTCAGTGGCTAAGATGACTTTGACATGGAAATGGAAAGGAAGATACATTGAGCCAAGGAACAACTATGGATAACAGTGCAAACTCCTTGACTTTGACATTTGTGAATTGATTTATGATGCTCAAGGGGAAAATGGTAAGATCATATGACAGTATATGTCAATCTAAAGAATAAGCAGGAAGTTTCAACAAGGACCGTTCATCAAGAAAATCACTTGGGATATATGGTTGCACTCTAGTTAAAAAAATCCTTATTTGCACAAGCAATTAGATGGTAAAAGAATACAAAGACCAGAAGAAGTTCTACCAAGCAAATAAAAAAAAAGCATTTAGTCAGCTTAATCATCCATCCTCTTATCCTCTTGCTACAGCAGGGTGATCTTGTGTCTCTAGTACAGTATGGAATGTATACTGCTGTCATACTTGCAAAAAGGTGTCAAGTGCTTTTAATCAAAACAACCATCAAAAACAACAGTGTTCAAAACATTTCAGTGCTCAAAAGTCTAAAAATGAATCTTTTTATTATAATAAAAAAATCTTGGGAGAGACACTTTCTTATCCTGCGAGATGAGACTTTGTGCCAAGAGATTTAACCACGCCCAGGGCCGGAAATAAAAGACAAAGAGTAGATGACAAAGTAGAACATTGTAAAGAATTCAAAAACATTGGCACGATACACATGCAGACCGGGTTAGAGATAATGGAAGTATGAAAACTCGAAAGTCTCAAAAAAATTATAGTAAAGATCACATTAGCACAAACAAATGGAAACTATTACTCGGTGAAATATTGGAATAGCGAAAAGAGATCAAATATATTATTCAGATTAAAACTTTCAGTCGGAGACTTGTAGATCATTTAATTCGTGTTGCAATCAGGGAAAAGTAGTGTTTCTTCCCAATGAAGAGGCGTATCTGCGAGAATTAAAATATTTGTTGTTTGGTGAAAGTGAAATCCTGCGAGAGAAAATTTCAAGCACCGCGAGACAAGACTTTATGCAAAGAGACTTGGAAAAGTCCTGCCCACATCTAAAACATTTACAGCCACACACACGGTTTAATCATTTCTCATTTGTGTTAATGCTATTGTCAGTCACAGTTCATGCAGAGAGAACGAAACAATATTCAATCACGGACAGTTATGCGTTGCGTTGTCACAATGTAATTCCAAACACGGAATCAAAATTCAATGCGATTTTGACGAAAAGGTAAAAGCGAAAAGAGATCAAATATGTGGACACAGGTGATATGACAGAAGTATGTAGATATTGTTTGGCTTTAAATTTTAAGTTGGAGACTTATAGATCGTCTAATTCATGTTGCCATCAGGGAAAAGTAGTGTTTCTTCCCAATGAAGAGGCCTATCCATGAAAATTAAAAGTTTTGTTGCAGAGACACGAAGTTGCTGGAGAGTAGCACAGGCAGTGGGGTTGGCGAGCGAAGCGAACAGAGGATGAAATCCCCTAGCAATCCTGTCCTGTCCAAAAGTGTCTGTGGTGGTTAAAAACAATCCAATTAATAGGAAACCGTTCTCTGCAACTCAGAGCCCTGGTGCCCCTTTAAAACTGAGATCTCCTTCACTTGCTCTTTTTGGACCCTGGAGCCCGAGAAGAAGTCCATCAGCTGGTGAAGACAACCTTTTACACCGGCCCATGTTTCCGCCGTCAATCCCATGACATTCCACAAGGAACCGCTGAGCCCTGCTCCGCTTGCACCACTGCCAATCTCTGTCTCTCACAGCGAACGCATGCTGTCCTCCCACCGCTGCCAGTTGCTGGCTCCTCCAAGCAAGAGCACACCCTAAGCATTATGATCGCTCCTGCTCCATGGTCGACTCCTCAGCCCCCTCCTAAGCGCCGACCACACGCTCCTTCCTGGGGGTTGCCTTCACATCCACCTTCTTCCCCCTGTCCTGCACCAGAACTCACTCACTCCTACGTGTCTCTCTCAATTCCTCTCTTAAACCTTCCTTCTCTTTCTGTCTCTTCTGCTCATTCCCCTTCTGTCCCATGCAGGCTCCTTTATCTGCTTCTTAATTGGGTACGGGTGCAAGGAGTCACTCCCTCCATGGTATCATAGAGGTATCTGACTGAACCGTCCGCCTCCGTTGTAGAGTGAAATGCACTCACACACCCACACCCGACTGGAGCCTACACCTTCTCAGGGATGATTATTTATTTTGAAATCAGACATTAACTATTGATCCACCGACCTGCTATTCCACAGAAGTCAAAATAAATTGAATGCTTTAAACAGCATGATATTGGTGTAAACCATACACCATGACTGTTAACATTAACATGTCTCATCCAGCATTTGACTTAAATAAGACACTGGAGCTGGGCTTTGATAGGGAAATATTCTTGTTCCCAGATTCCCCTTGATTCTTAGTTCTGTTTGTCAGTTGTATACAAGGGATCACGGGACTACAACAAGTATATAAGAAATGTGTTTTTTCTACATTGTCTCAGAAGCACATCACTCAAGATGTTAGTCTTGCACTGTAGTCACAGATATGCTAAAAATTCTTTGTTCAGACAAATCTTTTATAGATATGAATATACAAAAGCATCTTTAGCATATAGCTGATAGTATATAAATTATAGGCAAGCACATTTACTTAAAAAGGTAAAGCAGGATGTTCTAAACACAGAAAAATGTAATATATTCAAGGTGCTGAGACTCAAGGTCAGGGGCTACTTCCAAAAGAAGAGTCTGCATAATTCGAAGCATATACACAAAGTTGGTATAATGCAACTTCATTCCAATTAACTTCTTTTGAATTAATTTTAATTGACTTGCTCTTGGAGACTCAGACCCCTTAATTGTTTCTTTTTCCTTAATTAGGAGTCAAACAATAATGAGTTACAAAATGAGCCAAAACATGACCAGCAAACTGTGACCATCATACAATATCTGAAAATAAAGAAAGGTGAAGGATGAGTGAAGGAATGTTGATCTGCTCATGTCCCCAAACATTTTACCAGTGCTCTCAGAAAAGAGAAAATTAACAGTTTCAGAAAGGTATGCTTATTGCACAATGACAGCTGCAACAAGCCATGGAATTAAAGAATGGGTTTAATCAACTATAAGACTCTGTGCATAATTAAGCAACTGGCTGGAGTGAAATTGGTTGGAGTTTCAGGCCCTGACGTAGTTGGTCTTCTGTTGGCTCACTCACTTAAAAATTTCATTTCTGTCTGGGTGCCATTTAAGGAAAGAAATGAAGCAATTCAGAGAAACTATGAAAAAATTCATGGGAGCAAATCTTACTAAAGCAAGTCAATTAAAATTAATTTAAAAGAAGTTAATTGGCAGCAAAAACAGGTCACTAATTAAGAAAAGGGTTAGAATGAAAACCTGCTGCCAATTTGGTCCTTACTTAATTGATGCTTTGGGTATTCAAAATTTTCTGCTCATAACTTAGTCACTGATATAGTGCTTATCATCAAATTACATTCTGTTATCTAAAAATATTTGCATCTGAGCAAAAAGTGAATACCATGTGGACTTACTTGGAATTATGTGCATTCCACTTCTTTGTAGAATAATTTGCTTCACACGCTGGTTTCAATGCTGTGATTCGGTTACTGTTTCTGTCAAAAAATGCGCAAGCAACAGGTTGTATTACTCACATTCTGTTATTTTATATACTGTATTACTATGCATGTTCCAAGTGATCCCCATGGTTAAGAAAAACACAAAAGTGGACAGATGGCACCAAGAGCACTGTGAAGAACTTAACAAGGCCTGGCAACAGATTTCTGTATAATTAGTGTCATGGTGCTAGTATACTGTAACTGTAACATGATACTGCCTGGCTGGTACTTTTAAAAAAATACACCAAGATGTCAGGTTAAGCCCAATGCTTTCTTTACACATATATTGCTAGCACGTAAATACAGAGTACATATTATCTAAGGGTTGGAAAAACATCCTTCCATCTTTTTTTAATTCTTGTCACTAACAGAGCATGGACTTGGTCTGGGTACTCTCCTACAATCCTAAAACATGCATGATAGGTTGATTGGGGATATTTAACACCTTTTGTTTTTGTAGCCTAACAGGCTGTTTTAGTCTTGTCTCTTAAACAGACTTTTATTCAAGCTACATTATTTGTTTTTATTGTTCTAAATAAACAAAAACTTTGCCAAATATTCCTGCATTCTGCTTGTTGGTGCCCAGACAAGTGCAAGGCTTTCTGAGTCCCCGATGATAACACCAGTTAATTTGTTTTTATTTACATCTGCAATACAGATGACAAAAATGGAAGGCACTATAGTTGAGCACAGTTATGGGAACACCTCCAGTTTGTATCTTAAAAATGAAAATTCTCTGTCATAACATTTCCCAAAAATGTATGATTAATGTAAAATTCTGCGTATTACAGTACACTAAAGTTAAAAGTGAGTGTGTAAAGTGTCCAATTTTCATTTGTTCTGAGCATTCTCTATATTATATAGCTGAAAATGTACCTTTTTAACATTCTAATTTTCATTTTATGTCAATATATTTCAGTTTTCAAATATGGTTTATGTACAGTATTTCCTGTACAATTTGAACAGTAAATGTAAGACCTTTACAGTTAGCTACTGAATGAAGTATTAGTTAGTCTTAGACATCTATCATAGAGCACACCACTTTAAAATTACTATTAAATTAAATTACAAATTGTTAAACAGTAGGAGGTGAGGCCTATAAATCAATAGTACTAGAGAATTAGTTATGGCCATTTATCTGTAAAAAATACTGACTATATGCAAGCCACTCACATTCTGAGATGTAAAAGAAGACAGAAAATTTTTACTACCAATATTAACAAAGAGGTTTTTAAAGGAAAATGCAGTATTCTGTCATGTTTCAAATTGTTTTCTCCAAAATAAAGACTAGGGTGACATGGTCATGTAGTTGGCCCTGGTCCCTTACGAGCCAAGCGTTCTGAGTGATAATCTTACACTAAGCCAATGCCTGTGTGAACCTGCACATTCATGTTTTACTTCCTTTTATTTTTCATTTTCTCCCACTTCTTTCAGATCCTTCATATTTCTTATTTTTTTGATTTTGCAGGAGTGGAGCCATTATTAGAATCAGCCCTCTCGGGCAATGTCCTTTAGCTCTTGCTTTGTGCTAAAGATTTGCAAGACTATTTCAATTCATTCTTGCCACTTTGAAACTTTGTATGTTTTGTGCCTCTTTGGAGGCTTTTCATTTTGGATTTCTGACTTTACAGTTTTTTGATTTTGGTCTTTGGATCTTACTTTTGGGTTATTGATAAATTAAATGTGAGCAGTAACCTAGGTATTTTTTCATTTCTTTGGTTTCCCTTTTTGGGATTATTACTCTTTCTTTTTGTTTGTTATTAATTGTCATTTTGAAATTTTCTTTCTCCTTATTATTTCAGTAAATTATATGAAATGTCTTTATTCGGGCGGCGCGGTGGCGCAGTGGTAGCGCTGCTGCCTCGCTGTAAGGAGACTTGGGTTCGTATCCCGGGTCCTCCCTGCGTGGAGTTTGCATGTTCTCACCGTATCTGCGTGGGTCTCCTCCGGGTGCTCCGGTTTCCTCCCACAATCCAAAGACATGCAGGTTAGGTGCATTGGCGATCCTAAATTGTCCCTAGCGTGTGTGGGTGTGTGCCCTGCGGTGGGCTGGCACCCTGCCCGGGGTTTCTGCCTTGCACCCTGGCTGGGATTGGCTCCAGCAGACCCCTGTGACCCTGTAGTTAGGATATAGCAGGTTGGACGATGACTGACTTATATGTAATTATTGTAAAATGAAACAAGTACTGCATTACTTTTGTGTTACTTTTTCTTTTTTTATGAAAAACTGCACATTTTACTGGCCAGCATTTGTTAATAAATTCTAAGCCCATAACTGAACCTTCATGAAACTGATGAGAAAAACATGGAAACATGATACACTTTTTAGTGCTTTATAAATACATTGGGCCGTCATGTGTTGTGAAGTAAATAACAGCCATTGACTTTGCACATACCAGCCTGAGCCACCGAAGATTCAAGTTATGAACATGAGCTACTGAATCACCCAATCACACTACTTCAACAAATATGCAGCAAATAGCTGAATTAAAACTAAACTGACAATTTATAAAAAGGTTTCCACTCAAAAGACGGAGCCTGTTAAAAGTCCACAGAGGCATTACATATGTGATTTTGGGTAATGCAAGAAATAAATTGTTGGGTTTTTTTGTTACCTTATTGTATACAACATACTGTTTTCCGCTTTGCTGTGAATTTGAACCTTGCAAAGGAACAGAGCACCAGTTCATTTGCCTCTTGCCTCATACTCATTACCGCTGCTATAAAAGTATTTTCACTTCAATAATATATGTGTTACATTAGGTTACTCATTACTTTAAAAGGTAATCAGAGTATGTTAACACATATGACTTTTAACACGTTACCCCCAACACTGCTCCCAAGACTGAGCTGCCAATTTTAGCAATTTGCCTCAGGAAATTTATGTTTGTAGACACTTCCACTGTTTTCTACCCTTGGCTGCTGGATGGGTGTGCGAAGCAAAGACACGAGCAGACTACAAAATCCTCTAGTTGGAATAAAAGTATACATATAATTTTTTGAAACTGGGTTTCTGTGAATAGCTGGGTCATTAAAGTGCATGTAAAATCTCTCAACGAGCTGAAGATTGGGTTAACTGTGAACTCTAAATTCCTTCAGTGTAAGAGAGGTGAGTGAGTGAGTGTGCCTATGTCCTCTAAAGGTCGGAAGCCTTGTTCAGTAATATTTTCTGTCTGGCCCTCTGAAATCCTGAAAACAACCAATGCGAGGTGATAATGAAAATAAACAGCTAAACGAATAAAAAAGCAAACCCTTAAACAGCAAATCTAACAGATCTATTTCCCTTCCAAATAATGATGGCAATGTTTTATTAAAGGCATGTCCAAATGTCAATAAAAAATTCTGCCCTCTGTAATTTTACAAGACCAGACAGGACTTATGAAGGGGGGACAGTTGCCTTTATTCTGTCTGATTTCTTATATATCTCATCATCATCAGAGCAATTAGGGGTACCATTATCTCTGGATGCAGAAAAGCCTGCTCACAGTGTACAGATAAATGTGAATGTTTATTTATAACAATGTTTAAATTCGGGGCGGCACAGTGGAGCAGTGGATAGCACTTCCCGGGTCCTCCCTGTGTGGAGTTTGCATGTTCTCCCCGTGTCTGTGTGGGTTTCCTCCGGGTACTCTGGTTTCCTCCCACAGTCCAAAGACATGCAGGTTAGGTGCATTGGCGATTTTAAATTGTCCCTAGTGTGTGCTTGGTGTGTGTTTGTGTGCCCTGCGGTGGGTTGGCACCCTGCCCAGGGTTTGTTTCCTGCCTTGCGCCCTGTGTTGGCTGGGATTGGCTCCAGCAGACCCCCATGACCCTGTAGTTAGGATACAGCGGGTTGGATAATGGATGGATGGATGTTTAAATTCAGGTCTGGCCTGTGAGCCATAGCTTCAATAAATATGTAATGTTCAAAAACCTGAAGACTGAATCTGTACAAATAAAATAAAGTTAGACATTTCTTCCTCAAACAATGATACAAAAGGACACCCTCTTTTCTCTGGTCTTTAAGCTAATGCTATTGAGATGCTTTGTGCTTTCATAACAGTTTCAGAGAATTCAGAATAGAAGCTCAGAACAAAATGTTTCTTTGTATGCAGATATGTCACTCTGTATCTCTGACCCAGACATCTTCATGTCAATATGTTACAGATAATACTGGATTACCAAAGAATCAAGATAAAACTGAGTAAATCTCTATTATTTCCGGCGAATGCCTGTGAAGTCTAGTACATGCAAGCCCAGTATCTAATAACCAGTCCACCCAGCTCAGCTCTTTCATTAAGGGTACAGCTCCACCAAAATATTTCACTTACCATTCAGTTCTGAATAATGTAGAATATCACATTATTTAAGTACCTACTATATATCAATTAAAAAAATAATAAAATACCTCATTAAGAATTTATCCTGATTGTAAAAGCCGACAAGTAACATCAGTATCGGCAGGACAAGCAGTGAACACCACACAAGTTCTGTAAAGAAGGAAAACAAAGTTTATTCTCATGTATTTTTATTATTACAATTCCCTTTGATAGAAATGAGTTTAACATAATTCACTTTTGTGTGGCATTATTAGAAAGGACAGATGGAACACTAAGGACAAGCAAAAAAAAGTTCATAAAAATTAGATAGCCCGTCGTGCCCCTGTTCTGCTAATGACTTCTCCTTAAGATCCGCGTGTTCTGCTTTTAGCTGGTGAAATACATAAAAAAAATCTTATAACAGAACTTAAATTATGCTATCAGGCATCACACTTATAAGCCTGGGTCACACAGGGTAGTTGATAACTATTTAGCAGTTGAAGATGAATTAAACTAAACACTGTTATTTACAATAAGTAAAATAACAGCACCACCTAAATGCCTCACATTTCCTTTTACCAGGAAAGCATACGTATGGCTCTGCATATATGATTGGTATTGTAAATAATACAGTCAGAAACATTTTATTTTTTTTTAGTACAGCATGTCATTGTACCAGATGCATTGACTTCCGGCTAGCAGATAGACAGAGAAAAATGTTAAGACCAGCAAACCAAAAGGCTCACTCCCCTTACACTATACTTGCTGTGCAACGTTGGTTTCTCAGAGGAACTGTGGACCATTTATTAGATAGATAGATAGATAGATAGATAGATAGATAGATAGATAGATAGATAGATAGATAGATAGATAGATAGATAGATGTGATGCACAAATTGATTGATTGCCATGCACCTCAAACGACTCAACTGGTGAACAGTAATATAAAATTCAAAAAAGGCCATTTCTTCAGAATCTGCTCTTCTAAGCTTTATTGTAATTTAGTTGTAGTACTCCTTTACACAAGGTGTTACAATAGTTAATGAATCACACTTAATCATTTTGATGCTAAACTTCCTATAAACAGAGAGCCAACAGTCAGAGTTGAGGAGTCCATGAAAGCAGGAATATTGGCTTTTACATTGACGAAAGTGGGGTAATAAACTGAGAAAAGGGAATCTGAAGAGTCGTCCCGTGCATGGAGAGAAATGGCAGAATGTAAGACAAGGGAGGCGTGTCTTTTCTCCTGCAATTAAAATGGATACTCCTTGTCTGTGTGTGAAAAGTGAGTGAGTTTCTGTTTAGTACATCATCTCACATTTTTACTTAGAAAAAGAACAGATAAAGAAAAAATTGCCTTCACTGCTTAGTAAACAATAAGCTTGTTAGTTTAAGAATTTAATGTGTTGATTTTACGTTTAAACTTGTTAAGCATGTTGCCTTGATAAATATGAATATTTAATTAGAATGGTGGCTTGTAATTATGACAAGAATTTTTATTTTTTATGTCATGTATTGTGGGTGAATATTTTATACATATTTGATTAGTTTGAAAAGTATGTTTTAATCTTAGTGATTGCCAAACATGATTAAGGGAAGGGCATTAGAAAAGTCAAGGTGGAGGTAAAGAATTTAGGGGGTAATCATTGACTCTGACCTAAACTTTAAATGACATATTAACCAGATATTGAGGACTACATTTTTTCACTTAAGGAATACAGGAAGTCCCCGGGTTACGTACGAGATAGGGACTGTAGGTTTGTATTTAAGTTGAATTTGTATGTAAGTTGGAACAGGTACATTATTTTAATAAATGCTATTGTTGACCGACTGTAACCAAATGCTCTGCCAATGAATGGTGGAGTTTCACCCCTCTCTGACCTTTTTATTATTTCTACTTTATTTTCAATGGTTTTTCTCTTCTTTACTATATCACCAGCACTTGCATCAGATTTGTGTTTCAGAGACATTGTTGAAGGGTGAAGACAAAGGGTTAATATGAGCTCTTCTGCCCAGCACTGTCCACGCTATCACAGCAGGAAGGCACCCGTCAACACGTTTGATGTACTAACAAGAGACAACTTCCTGCTATGTGCATAACAGTACAAGCAGGCTTGCTATTGAGAATGACTTGGGCGGCGAGGGGGGGTTCATCACTCGCCCACCACACAGTCAACTCCACTACAGTATGCTGCCTGCAGCGTCCGCACACCGAGAACGAACATAGTGCGGCCAACGGCGGGTAGTGAATCACCTAATGCTACCCCCACCTTCCCGTTCACCTTCAATGGCCCCCGTTCAGCCACAACCAGGTCAGCGCTTACAGCATTACCAGCCGTGTGTGCTGGGCAGGCAGTGAAACGCCCTCCTCCGCTCCATCCAGCCTGCGTCCAGTCAGGAGCAGTAGCTGCGGCAGTGTAGTGGGCGGGCAGCAAACCATCGTTCTGCACACGAGTGATAGCTGTGGCCCTGGTGACTATGGACCACGGGTCACCACTTGCCGCCGGGAGCCGCCCGAGGAAAACTACACTGCACCAGCAGCGAAATCGTCCCCCTCCAGCCACTGCTTGCAGCATCCCCAGGCCAAACATGATGGAGCGGCAGTTACTTAGGCGCATGCATCGCAGCTGTGGCCTCGTTCGTAAGTCGTAGGTTGGATGTCCTTAACTTGGGGACTACCTG
The DNA here is from genome assembly GCA_026402145.1 of Polypterus bichir lapradei. Classification (NCBI taxonomy): domain Eukaryota; kingdom Metazoa; phylum Chordata; class Cladistia; order Polypteriformes; family Polypteridae; genus Polypterus; species Polypterus bichir. The sequence goes on along the minus strand of JANRMT010062803.1, from coordinate 3,493,090 downwards.
TATAGCAAAAGTTAGACCTTTTATAACTTTCCAAGATGCTGAAAAATTAATTCACACTATTGTTTTTAGCTGACTAGATTACTGTAATGTACTCCTAACAGGACTGTTGTGGGGTACAAAATCTGAACATTTTGGTTCATACATCCATTTTATTTTGTAACTACATTCAGGACAAATCAAAGCTTGTTTTCTTCCCAGCTATATCTCACTTTTCAAACAGCTGTTCCAACAAAGAAAGGAAGACATGCTGGTGGCTCAGGCTATCGATTACTTTATAACCTGAGAAAGGATGGACATCTAATTATTTTACAGCCTGGGAAAGGAAAACCTGACGATATCTCAGAGAACATAAAAAAGTTTTATTGTTTGGGAAAACAGACATCATATTGACAGCCAGCCAGTCGGAAAATCTAACAATCACATCTTGCAAAACCCCTCAGTAGAATTTTAGAATAAATATGCCTCATCTGAGGAGCGATATAGTAAGGAAGGAGGGAGGAAGAAGAGGGGACAAAGACATCAGAAGAGAACACAGCGGCATCAACATGCAGCCGTTTCCATATGGTCACCAGAAAAGTATCATGAACATCTACGACTGCTCGATCACAAGCTGCCTGTGATATTCATCCTTGTCATCTTTAACTTTTCGTAAGCTTTTTCTAAAGACTATTTATAGCCAGTCCTATTTTCTATTATTCTTTGTTCCACTGGTTTTATTATTATTCCTGTAATAAATACCATGCTGCTTTAAACTTTCTATGCTTTGTCTTAATGTCTAGTGTGATTGAAGTAATAAGGTAGATTTCTCTGAGCACCTGGTGCAGCTGGAGGTTTGCAAGGTTTATTAAGGCTGCGGGTGAGAGCTCCACCCCATAGTAGGGAACGGTACATAAAGTAAGGCGTTCTTGGCTGATAAATGGCCTATACTCAAGAGTGCTGAGCCTTTGTATGTGTAAATGAATTCTTGTAGACCAAAAGTAATATTTAGGTCTGAGATATCATTAAAATATTGTATGCTGTTTGTGCAGATAATAAGTAAATCTCTTGAAGTGCTGAGAGAGAGACAAGCTGTGTTATTCCTAAGGTATTTGTGTGGTTTAAAGTGCTAGATGTTAACCAGCTGTGTGTGTGTCATTCATGGGGCACTGTTGTGGTTAGGATCAGTGTGTATGTAAGTCTCATTAAGTCTTAGCGGAGTGACAGGTTGTGTTATTCATAAAGCACTTGTGTGGTTTAAAGTTCTAGAGATTAACCAGCGGTGAGTTTGTAATTCATAGGGCACTGTTGAGTTTCTGTGTGTATGCGTATAGCTATGTATGTGTATGTTATTCTTAAAGTGCAATAGTAGACCAACCCGGTAACGAACTTGACGAGTACACTTACGGTAAAGGGAAATGCTATGATAATACAAGGACTATCTAAGAAAGACATCAATCGGGTACAATTAGTGCAGAATGCAGCAGCCAGACACTTAACTAGAAAATGAAAATTTGTGCACATCTCACTAGTTTTAGCGTTGTTATATTGGTTACCCATGTCATTCAGAACTGACTCTAAATCACTACTATTGGTGTATAAAGTGTTAAATAATACCTCCCCTTCCTATATTTTGGAATGCCTGTCCCCCAACACTCCTTCTAATGGTGGTCTGCTTATAATTCCCAGAGCCAGCTTTAAAAGAAGTGGTGAGGTGGCCTTTTGCTGTTATGCACCTAAAATATGGAATACTTTACCTATAAAAATTTGCCAGGCTAATAATGTGGAACCTTTTAAAAAACTGCTAAAAAAACAATTATTTTAATATGGCTTTTTTGTAGCTACATTTCAGTTTTATCCCTAATTGATTGCATGGGTATAGAACCATCATATTCTTCAAGGATCCGCAATCTATACTAATCCCCACTATTCTCTGCTGTCTTTTCCGTTTCTTCTTTGGTAGAGATCTGCATCACCACTACCTGATCAAGGCACCATGCAGCCCCCTGAGATGATAGAATAAAAATGGGTGTCTCATCTGTTCATAAAACCAGCATCATCAGAATCCTTTCATGTGAAGCATGAAAAAAAGAAGACTGATATAGGAATATTTATGTTAGGAAGAATGCACACTAAGGCCTGGCTGGTCTTTTGGCCTTGTTTTCTCTCCAGCCTAACTGGAGTTTTTTTTCTGTCCTCCCCACTATTTGACCTTATCTTGTTTTACTAGTACTTATTCTTTAATATTATTTCTTTTCATGCAAATTTTTCTTTGTCATCTTGTAAAATACTTTGAGCTACATTGTTCTTATTGTTTTAAAAGGATTTTATTCGCTTTAATACTTATTATGGTCACTGCACAATAAGCATACAGAATTAAATTTTGTTAATAAAAAATGAACAAGTAACACATGTGCAGCATTGTTCATAATGGCACTTAGTTTTGTCTTCATTCTCTATGACTTCCTGGGGGTCCAGAGAGTGTCCCATAACTGAGTCTGCCATTTTAATTAGCTTGTTGATTCAGTGGGCCTCTTTTGAAATGATATTACTAGCTTAGCACACTGCAGTGCAAATAATCACAGTGGCCATCACAGAGCTATAGAAGTTTTAACAGCTGTCACTAATCGCATTAAAGGAGCACAGTCTCCTAAGAAAAAAAGAGACTACTTTGCCCCTTCTTACGTAGTTCCTCTGTGTTATGAGACTAGTCCAGCCCATCACTGATGGTGACCCCCAAGGATGTGTAGCAGTGCACCACCCGCACTCCCTGATTAGTGCTCAGGTGTGGTGGCTCTTTAGTGAAACTAGAGTCAATAAGCAGCTCCTTGGCTTCACTGATGTTGAATTGCAGACAATTCTCAAAATTACACATCTTCTTTGTAAATAAACCTCATTACTGAGGAATCATCTGAGAATTTCAATAAGTGACATGAACTGGTGTTATTTTTATAGTTTGAGGTGTACAGAGTCAACAGAAAAGGAGATCAACCTGTTCTTTGTGATGCTCCATAAGTTGAAGTATTTTGTAAATAGCCAGCATTCGCAAAGTAAATGATCCATTAAAAAAGAGCAAGTTTTGTATTGTCTATTAAACACAACATTCAGGGTAGGTGCATTGGCAATTCTAAACTGTCCCTAGTGTGTGCTTGGTGTGTGTGTGCGTGTGTGTGTGTGTGTGTGTGCCATGCGGTGGGCTGGCACCCTGCCCGAGGTTTGTTTCCTGCCTTGCGCCCTGTGTTGGCTGGGATTGGCTCCAGCAGACCCCTGTGACCCTGTAGTTAGGATATAGTGGTTTGGATAATGGATGGATGGATGAATATCAAAAAGGCCAGAGGTAAAAGTAAAAGTTTGAGGTTGTTCAGACTAACCAGCTATTTAATGTCATGTGTGTTTTATAAATGTTGGAACATCTTCTTCCTCTCAATCATTGGTGTAGAAACCTGTCTTTAATTTAAACATACAGCATCATGGGAATGACATCTCCCCTGTTTACATTCAATGCTGGCTTTTCAGGAAGTAACTGTTAATAACATTTTAGGAAAAAATGCACACATTTTGCACATTTTGATCATACAAATGGATATCAAACAGGTGGATTATGTAACACGAGTTACATGAGACTTTCTTTTTCTTTTTTCCATGGACTGTTTAATATCGTTTGGCATGGCATAGTCAACTATATCGACCATATTGAGTTTGAATATTATTTAATTTCTCCATGAAAACATGAGATTACACCGTTTTCTACAAACTATATGGGGTAAATAATATTTAAAAAAATATTAATTTTGGGTGGAGTATTCCTCTAATAGAAATCTCATGTGACTCAAAATATGCTGTTTACGTTGTGACATGTTAGCTCTTGCAATAACATTTTTCATTAATCTCTTGTGCCCACCATGAGGGCTGAATACTGCCTCTACATGACATAACACAACATTTTCAGATCCGTTTTAGCCAGTTCAGGGGCAGGTGGTCTGAGCTTAGGTTAGCAGTATTGAGCACAAGAACAGAGTCGGCATGTAGGGTGAAGTCACAAGGCAATCTTCAAAGGCAACACTTTCATAATGGTGGCATTCTCATACAACAGGAATCTTTTAACTTTACAAAATAATAATAATAATACCAAAAACGTGTGACGTAGGAACCATTGCCCATTTGATTACTATGACCATGTTAAATTTGCTGTCAGATTTAAGCACATGCTAACATTTGTGATATGCCACCTGTTGGAATGACAGATGCAGTGTATTTTATTACTACATGCATTACAGAATATATTCCAATAGATGGTGCACTGCAAATGTTAACACTGAGGTCTACGTTGATTACCTAGATTTCAACCTTAGACAGGTAACACAGATAGTACATACTATAGGCTATGCTTGGTGTTTATACAAAACAAGCACATTACTGTACATTATGCCATTTGCAGCTTAATTCCTGTGATTCCATTTAATATAAGCCAACTACATCATTCCAAGACACATAACATGTGCATGCTATATTCTGCCATTCCATATATCACAAGAGTGTTGAACTCTACTATCATGCTAACACTTGTCAAATTGATTGTTCACTGCCTAAAAAATAACCTAACGAGAAAAAAGAACAAGCAACAAGCAGAATCAAATGTTTATAAAACATAATGTACTGTGTGGAGGATGGCCGGCTGTTTATCCCGGCCAATACCCCCAAGCCGCCAGGTGGAGCCCTCCTTGCAGCATGGAGGTCCCCAGAAGACCAGCAGGGCATCATGGACAATGTGGTTTTTATGCACAGCCCTGCTGGATGCCATGGGGGACACAAGAGGGAGCTGCAGGGAGGACCGAGGACTTCTTCGTGCCCTATGACCCGGAAGTTCGTCATAGGAAGAGCGACGGGCTTCCGGGTTGAAGAGAAGAGCTTTTACCTGACCCGGAAGTGACTGAGAATCACATGGACTGGAGATTGGGAACACTTCCGGGTCAGGAGATATAAAAGGACTGTGAGAGCTCCCAGACGGCGAGCTGAGCTGGGTGGAAGGGTGGCAACGCGTCTGGGAGCTGGAGGATTGTATTATTGTGTTTGTATGAGTATAGTGGAGGAGAGGGTGCTTTGTGCACGGTGGAGATTAAATAAAGTCAATTTGAGGACTTTTACCTGGTGTTTGGAGTCGTGGACAGGGGTTCGAGGGAGCGAGAGCACCCCCTATTTACCACAACTGTAAACAATGATAAAACTTAAAAAGGAAGTGAAAAATAGAGAAGTGCTATTTTAATTAGCAAAAAGGAAAGACAATAGCATAAAACAAAGAAGAAAAAAATCACAAACCAGTCACATAAAGAAGTATACATGCCTAGATGACAAATAAGTCACACTTGTATAGAAAAGAGTGGCAAAAAAAACATAATGGCAGAAAAAGTCCAAAAAAGTAACCAACAATTATACCTGTATATACAAAACTATGATAGAATGAAAAATAATGACAACACAACAATATATGAAAAAAGGAAATACAATTATACACTGATAAACAAACATAAATAATTAAACAAAGTAAAAAAAATGAAATACTGTCACATCTAGAGAACTTCAACAATATAAATATAGAACCAAATACAATACATAATTGTCGGTCAGCTTTGCTGGTCTTTATCTACATTTTTTTCCTACTCTATATATTGTCAGGGATGCCAGGGGCAACGACCCGGCCGGGACGCCGTGAGGGACTGGATGTGGGTCTGCGCCCACCCTGGATCACATGGGGGCCGCCGCCCTGGTTGCTTTGGGGGCCACGGGTTGAAGGCATGGAAGTCCCACCCTGCAGGGGCCTGTGGTCACCGCCAGGAGACGCCCCAATGCCTTGGGGACCTGTTACCTCAGCACTTCCGCCACACCCGGAAGTGCTGGGGGGAAGATTTAAAAGGACACCCGGAGAGCTGCCGGGAGAACAGCCGGCATTTCCGCCACGCTGGAGTGTGGCCAACGGGGGAATGTCGGGAACACCTGGAGCTCATCCGGGGTATGGATAAAAGGGGCCGTCTCCCTTCATTCAGGGCTGGAGTCGGGTGGAAGAAGGACGAGGCACGAAAGGAGTGTGGAGGCGGCCCGGAGAAGAAGGCATTGAGTGGCCAGGACTGTGTGTTGGGGTTTGTGTTGTGCACGGACTGAGTCTGAGTGACATTTGTAAATAGTTGTAAAAATAAACGTGTGGTGGTGAAAATCAACATGTCCGCCTGTCTGTGTCCGGGCCGGGTTCACAATATCCACCAGTCTGACTTATTTTTCACTTAAGCGTGTATATAATTATTCTTTACATCATTGAAGTTGTAATTTTGCATGTTTTACGTTACTTTCTATTATTTTTGTTAATTAAAACAACGCCATTCTTTATTTACCCTATCCTTTTTTAAGAAATTCTCATTGTTTACATTATGTTTTAAATATTTGATTCAGCTAATTATTCTCTTCCTCTCAAACTCTACTATTACGCATGACATGATAAAGTTAAACCTTCTCCTTAGGTATGTACAACTTTGCATAACACAGCCATGTTACAAGCATTGTTTCCATGGGATCATTATGATAAATGTTTTACTACATAGTATAGTATTACCCTGCCATTATTGATAAGCTAAGCATATTCCACTCGGGGAGGGTAAACGTTAACATTATACAAAGTTATTGTCTGTTGTACCTGCATTTTTATCACTCTTTAATTTAATATTGTTTTTTTTATCAGTATGCTGTTGCTGGAGTATGTGAATTTCCCCTTGGGATTAATAAAGTATCCTTCCTTCCTCTCTCTCTCTCTCTCTCTCTCTATCTATCTGTCTGTCTGTCTAGGCCTGCCATTATGTGTAATGTGCATCCATTACATCCTGCTTATTATGCAGAACACAAGTATGGTATACTCTCCGTTCACACACTGTGCCCTGCCACTTCATGTACCACGAGTGAATTAATTATTGGCGTTATCCATAAGAAGTGCTTTACACTTTGTATTTATGCAAAAGGCAAGCAGAGTATGAGTGGCCATTAGAGGTACCACAAGAACATTACACTCTGCATCTGGACACAGCACTGAAATTTCACAAAAAGATTAAAATGTACTTTTTACACTGTCCAGCATGTAGGTACATTGATGCAGAATGCCCCTGTTGGCCTTAGTCATCAGAAATACTGTATAATGCTGTCTATTACAGCATAGAGTGGCCCACCCCAGTCTTCATATTCTCCTGTAATCCTGTTAACTGGGGGTTTTTGTTTTCTTCTTGCTTGTTGTTAAATGGCCATATCATATTGTAATGCTAACTAGTAAAATTCACTTCAAGAAATGAGGGGCCAAAAGATAAAATAAAAGATCGATTTCTTGTTTTATTACGTTTGGTGATGCAGACGTGGATGTTGACTAGCAAGATGCCGTCATCCTAAGAGCACTCTGAAGATGATGTTCTTCCTCTTTCCCTACCCCTTCATTTGATCATCTTAGCTGTTGCACTGTTCTCATTGTCTGTGGTTTGGATTTTCAAGATGATGGGTTATGACAGTAAGATATTAATTTATCTGCAGTACTGCAATTGTAAATCCTGTTAATGGCACTGTACAAAGACTGATTAAAGGGCTTAGCTGAGTACTGTATGCATAGAATACATAGAATAATTGCTACAATTACCATACCATCAATATTTAGAGGCCAAGTGGGAAAAAAGAAGGAATAATATCATAATTTATTGTCAAATAAATAACCACTGGTACCTTTTTTATGGAATTTGTGTTTATAAATGATATTCTATGTAATGATGCAGTCACTTTAATGACAGAGACATATTCTCGAGTGAATCTTAACAAGTATTCAACCACAATGAATATCAAACTGAACGCCCTTTTTGAAACTGTGAGCATTCTTTATGGCTCACACAGCACCTCAGCTCAAGACCTTCAGGGTAGTCACTCAAGCAATTTGACATTACTACCAAGTCTGGTCTAAGTCTTTTGGATCCATTTTTCCAAACTGCTCTACACAATTTTCTCTCCAATTGTTGTTCTTTACATTTTCTTTAATGATGACGCATACCGATTTCTCTTCCCCCACCAATTGTTTGGTGCCGGTTGAAATATAATCACATTTGTTGAGTGAGAGGCCACTTTACCATCCATCTACCCATCCACCAATCAATCTTCCAAACCTGCGTATCGACATCAGGATCGTGGGGAAGCTATGATCCTATTCCAGCAATGCTATTTCACCAAGTATTGGGCACAAGGCAGGAAAAGTACTTGGAAGGGGTGCCAGTGCATCACAGGGTGAACACCCACAAATCCATGCTACTGCCAATTTAGTGTCGCCAATCCACCTAATCTGCATGTCTATTCTTTTTGGTGGCAAAATCATTCCTACTAAATCTCCAAGAAACTGTGGCCAAGCAGAAAATGACATTTATAATAAAACTAGTTCAATTAGTCTGGCAGACCCACAAGAAATACTTTATGTTCTGTAATATTTTACACACCACCCCTTCTATCTCAGCATATTTTAAGATAATGTCAGTGATTAGCTTTTTAAATTTAGCCTAGGACCTAAACAAGCTAACTCCTAGTGCATTTTCACACAACTACCACCCTAAAAAGCTTCAAGAAGGGAATAGACATATGATTTGTGCTTAATTTAATGTAATTTTCTATATCCTTTCATATCAGATGAGCTTAATGCTCCAACACATTTTACTGTTATGAAAACTGCTTTTCTATGCCAGGGGTTTTGGGGCACATACTGTATAACACAGGAGACCTAGGCAGAGATTTAAGCTAAGCTCCCCATGATCTCCACATATCCCCACTGCCAAAACAATAACAACTTTCATATCAGCTCCCTGCTGTCTTATTGTTCAGACAAAAAGGGGCAGGCAGGCAGGAAAGCAACAGCAGAAACCAAACAGATAAGAGGAGGAGGAGGAGGAGAAGCAGAAGGAGAATAACCTTGAGATCAAGCATGCTTGGGATGTGCCTGAGAACCTGATAAGAAGGGGGCCATCTGCTTGGAAGACTATGCGGACTAAAGAAAGACACTAACTGGGTAGTAGAAAGTTGAGTAAGGCGAGCATACAAAGCTGTCACATTGTCCCATAACAGTCAGGCTTGTGCATTCAAAAACCTCTTTTTTATTAAAATATCACATACAGGCAAGGGTGTTGTACCATGTTAGCCATGATGAATGTAGTGAAAAGTCAAGCAAAATGACAACTTTTATTGGCTAAGTAAAAAGATTACAATATGCAAGCTTTCGAGGCAACTCAGGCCCCTTCTTCAGGCCTCAAGGCTAGGGATCTGCACTGGCAATCGGAAGGTTGCCAGTCCGAATTCTGTAAATGCCAAAAGGGACTCTGCTCTGTTGGGCCCTTGAGCAAGGCCCTTAACCTGCAATTGCTGACTGCTTTGTGTAGTGAGAAAAGCGCTATATAAATGCAAAGAATTATTATTATTATTATTATTATTATTAAAATATTTGATGATTTCAGCTTCTCAAACTGGACTAAATGGCAGCCTTGTATATATACATCCTGCCCACAGAAACCCTGTAGTCTTACATCAAACAATCGAGTGTCAAAAAAGACACAAAATATGTCAAAATCTTTTGCTTACACTTCTCAAAGTCAGCAAATTCCTGTTATTTGTGAAAGTCTGCTCTCAAGCAACCTGGCCACTTTTAGTAAGTCCTAGTTTGAAACCTCATGACTGCTTTTGATCAGTTTTGTATAAAATACTGTTACATTATCAAGATTCTGCTAACTTTTTAAACCGAATCCTTTAGTATGAAAGAAGTATCATACCCATGCACTACATTTTCATTTTTATAGTAACTAACATACGCTTGTTAAACTGCCGTAACAGAATTAACTGATCTTCTTTCTAAGTATGTTGTGGAATTCTCAAGATTGTCTACCTGAGATCTTTTCAACAAATAAGCTTTCCAAATACAGTTAAAGGAATACAGCATTCAAAATTTATGTTACTTACCCCATGTAGCATGTAATGGTGCCATGTTAATCTCATGTTTTCATGGAGAAAGGACATAGAGTTTAAGTTAGAACACGACGCAAAAGTAACCAAATGCTGAATAGCAGCAAATAATGTGAAAAACGTCCGTGAACAAAAAAAAAAAAACTCATGTTACTCCTGTCGCATAATCCATATGTCAGTCAACTATAATGTTGTATGCTTAAAACGTGCAAAACACTTGCTTTTTTTGCTAAGATTTTACAGAATAAAGAGGAAAAAAAATCATAAACAGGAAAATAAAACATCATGATAAAGACTTTTTGAATTGCAGACAGGACTCTTGACCAACAAATGTGGTGAGATGCAGGTCTTCAAATCAAAAAGTCTTTCCTGTAATACTTTAGTTTCCAGTTTATGGTTTGGACTGTTTATTCCGGAAGTACTATTATGTTTTGAACATACAACAGGATAACTGACATGAGGTTTATGCAACAAAAGTTGCACAAGATTATTTTTTCTTTTTTCCATGGGTTTTAATATTGTTTGATGTTGTCCAACATTGGTAACTGTAGCCACCTACTTCTTATCTATGCTTTTATCACACCCTGCATTGATTATTGTAACTTCCTATTGGCAGGTGCCACTTCTAATCTTCTATCACAGCTTCAGTTGATTCAAAACTCTGCTGCAAGAGTCCTTACTCAAACCAGCAACAGCAAGCACATGACACCCATCTTGCTTTGCCTCCACTGGTTACCTGTGTCTTACAGAATTGAATATAAAATTATATTAATAACCTACAGGGCTTTATATTGCCTTGCACTGAACTACATCACTGACCTTCCCCATTACTATGCTCCAGTTCACCCACTAAGGTCCTCTGATTCTGGCAATCTTGTTGTGCCCCACACTAACCTGCACTCTATGGGTGACAGGACCTTCTTCAGCTGTACAGTGCCCAGACTTAGGAATGACCTCTCTAAATAAATTAGATCAGCTGACTCAATTCATTCTTTAAAAAAACAACAAAGTCATCTGTTCAGGAAGGCTTTTAACTTAACCTAATATTCTGCCCATTCTTTCAGTTTAACTCTGTGTCCAGATGCTCAGGAGAAATTCTGTGTGTGTTAAATCACAAATTATGTAATTTGTACAGGCTTTTCTTTTAGTATTGAATTTAGTATTTTACTTTTGTTCATTGTCTTTAATTCTGTTTAATGCTTTGTATATCCTGTATTTATCTGTTTTAGTATTGTTGCAGAAAATATTTGTATCCAATGTTATATAAACCCTGCTGTTCATTCAGAGACTCTGAAGCACCTTGAACATGGGAAAGGTGCTATAAAATTAAAATGTATTTATTATTATTATTATTATTATTATTATTATTAATAGTAGTAGTAGTAGTAGTAGTATATCAGAAACTTTATTATCTCCAATCTGCATGAAAAAAACTACACAGGATAAGTAACATAAAAATGTTTTGGTTGAAGTATTCCTTTAAATTTCTTCAGCAACAGGTCAACACTAGCAACCTGCAAATAAACTTATTTTGCATTTTTGCCACTATTCTTTCAAAATTATAAGCATACTCACTTTTTAAAAGCTTCAAATTCATCTTCGCCTTCTGACATTCATTTCTGCATCCTGGGTGAAGTTACCCTAAGAAGACAAAAGCAGGAATAAGACATAATGTGACACCCTGTGTAGTGGCAAGGTTGGCCCAAGACAACACACTGGGGTTCTTGTAATTCAATACGGTATTTGAGGGTTCCTCTAGGGAGCCTCATTCTCTTACATGACTTATCTCAAAAACTAATCAGAAAATCATCATCTCATAACAGGCTTAATTTTTGAGTTTGGTATTTTTCCATCCAGCAGCTTTAGCTCTGTAGACCATCCTCAAGAAACTGTGTCACACACACACACACAAACACACATCATCAAGATATTGATGTTTTCGGTATTGGGGGCCCTAAAATGTCAAGATCCGATTGTAATTGTATTGTAATCTTTTTAGTTAGCCAATAAAAGGTGTCATTTTGCTTGACTTTTCACTACAAAACCACAGATGGAAATTTTTGATGTAACTAAGTAATGGTGGGGAGAATGCAAAGCAAAAAAACACAGAAACGAAATGTCCCCATCAAAAATAGTGAAAAATATTTACAGTGAATTACCAGTCCAAAAAATGAAAAATAAAGATAAAAAAATTGTATAGGCACAAAACACAGTCCATCAAATCGAGAAAAAAATTTACAAGGAAAAAAAAAGTTTATATATATATATATATATACACACACACACACACACATATACATTCACACACCTGTATATAAGAAAGACAAAAATGCACCAGCAAAACAATACTACAACTAGGAGATAGCTATTCCTATATGCAAAAAAGAAAATATTTACAAATAAGGTACAAGCCATTGTGTTTGCCAACCACAATCTCCACCCTACTGAGCCCAAAGATCCAGTTTACTGCTTACAGTTACAGTATGCTTCTCCTTGAGGTCATAAAATGTAATGTCATTGCCAGTCTCTCTCTATATAATCTGGGGCACCTTTTCCTCTTTAAATGTTTCTCAAATGGTAGAAAGGATTCAAAACTAGGTTTCTCAATCCATGATGCAACAGCACTAACCTATGCAACAACAGAAAAAGAACCTGAATGAGATGAATTATTTACAATAAAATAAAATTAAAATGTGACATATCAAAATAAAAGTATCCAGTTCCATAGCACTCCATGATAGAATGTTTTAAGAGAGGTGTTTTCAAGAAGCTCTGGTGACAGTTACTTGAGTGTTGTAGCATTCACACTTGATAATGTGCAAAGCTTTGTGGGCATAGTGTTTCCTCCTATGTGAAACATGAATCTGACTTGAGCTGCAGTGAACTTCCTCAAACAATAATAGAACATTAAATAAAGTCCGACAGTAACAAAAATAATGATAATGCGAAGAATCACAAATTGTTTCTGCCTAGCTTTTATTTTTATAAGTATTGAGTGTCAAATTATGTCAAACTGTTTTTGTTTGTTTAACATATAAGTGCCATTGCAACACAGGGAGGCCAGAATGCACATATTTCCTGGAATAACTATTCCAAGGACAAAATAATAATGGAAGAGGAGTAAGGAGTGAATGGCAAGAGATCACACACTCCCACCATGCTCAATTGGGGACAGAAGGAAATGGTTCCCTATGTTAAAGGAATACCAAAAATGATAATTCTGCTATGTTACTTATCCCATGAAGTCTGTAGTAATGGCCAAGAAAAACATGTAATTTTTTGTGTTCATGCAGAATGGGGAGAAAAAAAGTTTATGATATAAATCAAGCTAATAACAGAATGTGTAAAACAACCATGAAAAATAGAAAATAAAAATCTCACATTACTCGTATCGCATAATCCATGTGTCACTTATCCAGTTGTATGTACAAAGCACCTGCTTTTTTGCTAAAATAATGTTAAATATCTACTTCTGAAAAATTCGGATCACATCATCAACAGGAAAATAAAGCCTCATGGGAGTGATTTTGTAGAACCACCTCTCTCACTCATTCACTGGTCAAGATCCCCGTCTTTAATTCAATACAAAAAGTCAGTCCCATGAGGTTTTTGTTTCCTGTATCCTTAGGGTCACAATTTTGGGTTCCAAAGTAATCTACTGACTCTTCCTGACAAAGTGTGATATGTGTGCAACATTTTTTTAACATTTGACTAAAAGTGTGGAATTGTATAAAGAACAGAAACCCCCCAAAACCCCAAACAAAACAACACACACAATTACCACCGGGTCAAAATTTAGGGTTTCAAAATAGTATACATTTTCTTTCTGACAAAGTGGCATACATGTGCAAAATTCTGTTGAGACGGGACAAGGGTGTACAGTTGTATAAATAACAAACACTCACATTATACTGTATAACAAGATAGACCAAGAGGCTAGTAGGAATATTTGTGGCCACCAGGGGGAGTTCTGGGAAGAATTACGTGGGGCTGGCTCTGTACCAGCAGTACTTCAAATGGTACTGGATGTGACCCTGAAAGCACTCCTTTCTGCACAGTCGAAGATATCAGGGGCCATAGAGTTAGTGAATATATACAGGAAAGAGAAGTAGGAGCAAGAAAGGCCAGTGCCGTCAGAGAGCTTATGGTGTAGCCAGGATGGTTGTCAATTTATGCCTAATTATTTAATCTTTTTATTCAAATATTAGGTTTCATATTTTGTTATTAATTATGTTTTTGGCTTTGTATGTATTTTATTTGTTTTTTATAAATGGAAATACCTCAGAATTCTTTCAATAAATAATGTAATATGAAAGGAGCTTTGTTTTGTTATTGGATTAGAAGTTTTTAATGATTTTCCTCCTCCTGTCCATTTTGTGGACATCTTTTGATATTTGATAGAAGTTTTGGCCCTATACTTGGAACTAGGCAGGTCTCTCAACTCTGTTGAGTTTTGGGCTTGGCTGTCAGTGGAAAGTTCAACTCTGGAGAGCCATACCAAGATGAAAATCCACTCTGGCTGGTGGCCTGTACTCCCTTTCTTGTGCTTCATGGTGGAAGGCATCAAAATAGTGAGAGAAGGAGCTATAGTTTTGTTCTTATAGTGGAAAAGTGGACAGGCCATCCCACAGACTTATCAGAGACATTTATTCGTGTTAGTTAGGTCCAAAAGGGGATTAGGTTTTCTTCTATTTCTCCATTCATTATACTTACTTTATAAATAATTTTCCTTTTCAGGTTCTCTTGGTAATACTTTTGGTTGGAGTGCTCGTCAAATGACACAAAATGTATTGCCTAGAATATGTAAGTCATATTTGAACATATTAAAATAAATATGTATTTTATGAGTTTTCTGGTTCAGATAACAGCCCAACTAATGTGTGATTGTAAATTGAGAATGCATGTGTGTCTTGTGATAACCTAAGATGATTCCTGCAATACAAGACTGAAACTTCATTCCCAAGAGGTATGTTTTTATTTTAAAATGGTGTTTAAATGAACAGCCCACGCTAAAATGATTGAAAACGCATATGATGTACTTGTCCACCTACACTGGCCACGCATGCAGCATAGATGTCTTACCCAGCGCCTGCGATCATTGAAGGAATGCTAATGCTGCTGGACAAACTGTAGTGATCAGTAAATTATTTACCTTGTATGCAGGAATGCAGCATTCACACGTTGTAAAACACAATTTAGATACATACAGAGGTAAGCAACACAACAAGCACCATTCAACTCTGATGTGCTCTCTATGTTGGAATATATTTTTCCCTGCATGGAGGGTAAACATTCAGGGAAGGAGATACCGTAATGAGCAGGATCTAATTAGGGAAAGGCAATGTAATAAGCACTGACAAATCATAGCGTCATTAGTGTCAGCGTTTTTGTCAATCCACAATATAATGCTGAATTTGCATTTTCAGACGTATACACCTGTGGAGGACACTTTCAGAAGTATCCAGTGTCTGCCTTAGTAACAACCCTGAACATTAATAAGCACATCTGAAAATGGAGAGATAGACAGATATTTTTACTAGTATATACTGATAAACAGATGGATGTGTGGTTAACCCTCTGACACTAAATCATATAAGGCTGTCAGAAGCCCAAAAACAGAAATATAGAAATAGATGACATATTGGAGGTTGTATGGCTCTACCATGTACACCCTGTATATCCCAGGAATGTTAAATTATTTTGGATAAAAGAATGAGTTGAGTAAGTAAATGTAAACATTCTGGATTCTCTTGCTATTTAAACCTGTAAAAAATATCTTTAACTTTATTTAACACAGTATACAGTACAATTACAGGACATACACTTTGTTTCCTTGTAATTTGTAATATATGGAATAACCTTTATTATTATCATCATTATTATTATTATTATTTCTTGTTAGTTTGAAAAATACTTGAGTTTGCATTTTAAATCATCTTCCAGTGATGCAATCCACTAAATGTTCTTCATAAAATAAAGACTAATGGACTGTAATATCTCAGGAGCACAGGCAGACAAAGTGATTCTCTCAATTTATGGCTGTAAGTCAATGGTAGGGAATATAAAATTGCATTCATGTGATTTTTTGGACTTTTTTTCTGTAGTGAAAATTAACCCAAAGTGTCTTAAAATTTCACAGCTGTACCGCTTTTCACATGATGTTTACAACTGGAGCCTGGCATGTTCAGTGACTTAATTCAGGTCAGACAATGAGTCAGACACTGACTTTAAAACATACTCTTTTGTGATTTTTATACAAGATCTTTCTATAGTAAACATAATTCAAAGCAGCATGAAAGGTGTAGATTTATAGTATAATATTTTCAATGTCTTTTTCACATTTAGAAGAGACAGGTTTAGTCATTTAAGTAGGACAAAGGAAAGGCCTGAATTGGCAGTCTGGTGGTTTTAGAAGTGCCTATTTGTAGAGAGCATCCTCCCAAGACACTTCATAAAGGGACAGAATGGTTCATATATATACTTTTTTTTACTAATTAAATCATGTCATCTTAGGGTCACACATGGAGTCAGAGGTGTGGATTACGCCTGCCTGCTCATGGCATACAGTTTTAATGCTTAACTACTAATATTTACCATGAAAACCCCATTAGAAAAGTAAAAGACTGAGAATGAGTGGAGGATGTCATCTTTTTAAAGTAAACATGCAAATGATTATGCTTGCCTAACTTTTAATATAGGTTGGTGTCAAATTAAAAGTGATGGACATTAAGGAAGAAAATCTCCTGAGCATTTAGTTTTTACTTATTCAAAGGACACATAGGTTAAGGTAAAATGTATGGCACCCTTGGACTTAATTTTTTTTTCACTGTAGATCACTACAATTGTACAAGCAACCCTCTGGAAATTTTGGCCCACCATTTTACTCTGTTAAGGTTTCTATTTGAAACCCTTAGTTTTAAAAGTCCCAGCCAACACAGGGCGCAAGGCAGGAAACAAACCCTGGGCAGGGTGCCAGCCCACCGCTGGGCACGCACACACACACACACACACACACACACACCAAGCACAATTTAGGATTGCCAATGCACCCAACCTGCAGCCCTGTAGTTAGGATATAGTGGGTTGGATAATGAATGGATGGATAGTTTTAAAAGTGACAAACGTTTAAGTTTCTAAGAAATTCTACACTTAAGTCCAGCGCTTGACAATGTGTGAACCTGCTGTTTTATGCAAAACAAGCCCTCAAATTTTGTGAAGAAACTAAAACTAAATAGAACAACAGGAATTTCCATGTTTCTGGAGCCTGGGTTAAAAGTCTATCATACTGGCATACCTGCCATATGCTCTGGTGGGAGTGATCTGTGTTTCACCCAAAGATTTAACAAAAAAAAAAAACTCTGCAATGTTTAAGGAAAGGGGAATTAGACAGTGAGGTAATTTTATGACAATCAGATCTTAAGTGAAAGTTATGTTAACTTTTTTCTTTATTCAATTCAGCTATATAAAAGCACAAGGAGCCAAGTGTAATTCAATATACAAAGAAGTAAAAGGAGTTGACATTTTACATATAACAAGCTTTTAGGTTCTAAATAAATTCTCCTCCAACCACTTTCAAGATCTTTCATCTTTTCTAATTGTTTTAGCCCCCTCTATTGTGCACCCATCCCCAGTTCTGTTCACTTTAACTCATTACTACTGCACATTTATTTTTTTTAAGTGCAAACTTGGCAACAAATTTACTAGTAACGCAGTTATTTTTGCAAAAATTTAAATCTGACCAAATCATGTGCAGCTGTGCTCAAATGAGCAAGAATTCAGAAGCTGCCACATATAAGCATACATCTAAGCTGAATTAAATGTACATCTGATGATTAAAACTCCAATTGAATTGAGGGATCACAATAAAAAAAATAACAATAATTCCAAACACTTCACGTGGACATGTGAAATGGTGCATCTTTTGGTTATGTTTCTGAAATGCACACATATTTTGCTTTTTTAAACCTTTCTTACAGCCTTGCTTGAGAGCTACTAGGTGAGGAATTTACCAAAACCACCATATGACACCACCTGTAAAGATGCAGTGACAAAGATAACAATGCCCTGATAAAGTTTAGGAGGTCAAGTACGGTACTAAGAGTCACAGAAATCGGCCACACCCAATAAAGGAAACTGTCATTCACACTGTTCAAAAAACATAATCTCTTGAAATGAACCACTTATGGTTCAACAATAAAAATACAACTAGGTCAGCTCATCACGGAAGGATGTCTCAAAAGTTTGAAAAAGGTCATCAAGCCAGTACAAATCAAACTCTTCTTCAATTTTCTGTTCTTGCTTTATCATGATCATGGGCATAGGAAGCTGAGGTCTATCCTGGTAGCAGGTATGCCAAAAATGAGTGTGTTAAGTATATTTGTCAGTGGCAATTGCTTTTATATCAGTAGTTAAGCAAAGCCGAATTCCCCAATTATGTCACACAATTTCAGTCAGCAAGTTCCAGCTTTGTATTCTGTTTTGTCAATTAATATAAAATCAGCACCCTCAGCTCTTCAGATTTTAAAAAGCACCTACTGGAGTACACAGTGTTACCTGACTATGTTTAAAATAAACATGAAGGAATCAAAACATTATGGACGGCATGGTGGCGCAGTGGTAGCGCTGCTGCCTCGCAGCAAGGAGACCTGGGTTCACTTTCCGGGACCTCCCTGCGTGGAGTTTGCATGTTTTCCCCGTGACTGCGTAGGTTTCCTCCCACAGTCCAAAGACATGCAAGTTAGGTGTATTGGCAATCCTAAATTGTCCCTAGTATGTGCTTGGTGTGTGTGTGGGCCCGGGATTTGTTCCTGCCTTGCACCCTGTGTTGGATGGGATTGGCTCCAGCAGACTCCCGTGACCTGTGTTAGGATATAGAAGGTTGGATAATGGATGGATGGATGAACCAAAACATCAACATTAGGTAAATTAGAAGGTGCTTGATGAAAGACAGAGAGGGTTCTGTGATTAAGAGAAAAGAGGGATAGGAAGGACAAGCTAAGCTTTCTTTTGTCTTGATCTCCCTTTTCTACTGTAGACATTTGCATGCTTTGAGACCAACGATTTTGACTTTTCAATCTACATTTCTGTTTACTGTATTTTTTTGTCTTCTCTTTTCCGGCAGACCAACCTGACTTTGGGAAACCTGACAAAGGACAACATAGTGTTGGTGAGGGAAAAAGGAAAAAGAAAGAAACTAACATATACACATTTTATGGTCAATGCTTTTGTTTGTCCATCCATCCATTCATCCTCTTCCGCTTATCCGGGGTCGGGTCGCGGGGGCAGCAGCTTAAGCAGCGAGGCCCAGACTTCCCTCTCCCCGGCCACTTCTTCCAGCTCTTCCGGGAGAATCCCAAGGCGTTCCCAGGCCAGCCGGGAGACATAGACCCTCTAGCGTCTTCCCCGGGGCCTCCTCCCGGTTGGACGTGCCCAGAACACCTCACCAGGGAGGCGTCTAGGTGGCATCCTGATCAGATGCCCGAGCCACCTCATCTGACTCCTTTCGATGCGGAGGAGTAGCGGCTCTACTCTGAGCCCCTACCGGATGACTGAGCTTCTCACCCTGTCTTTAAGGGAAAGCCCAGACACCCTGCGGAGGAAACTCATTTCAGCCGCTTGTATTCGCGATCTTGTTCTTTCGGTCACTACCCATAGCTCATGACCATAGGTGAGGGTAGGAACGTAGATCGACTGGTAAATTGAGAGCTTTGCCTTACGGCTCAGCTCTTTTTTCACCACGACAGACCGATGCAGAGCCCGCATCACTGCGGATGCCGCACCGATCTGCCTGTCGATCTCACGGTCCATTCTTCCCTCACTCGTGAACAAGACCCCAAGATACTTGAACTCCTCCACTTGGGGAAGGATCTCTCCCCCAACCCTGAGAGGGCACTCCACCCTTTTCCGGCTGAGGACCATGGTCTCGGATTTGAAGGTGCTGATTCTCATCCCAGCCGCTTCACACTCAGCTGCGAACCGTTCCAGAGAGAGCTGAAGCTCATGGCCTGATGAAGCAAACAGGACAACATCATCTGCAAAAAGCAGTGACCCAATCCTGAGTCCACCAAACCGGACCCCTTCAACACCCTGGCTGCGCCTAGAAATTCTGTCCATAAAAGTTATGAACAGAATTGGTGATAAAGGGCAGCCCTGGCAGAGTCCAACTCTCACTGGAAACGGGCTTGACTTACTGCCGGCAATGCAGACCAAGCTCTGACACCGGTTGTACAGGGACCGAACAGCTCTTATCAGGGGGTCCGGTACCCCATACTCCCGGAGCACCTCCCACAGGATTCCCCGAGGGACACGGTCGAACGCCTTTTCCAAGTCCACAAAACACATGTAGAGTGGTTGGGCAAACTCCCATGCACCTTCCAGGATTCTGCTAAGGGTGTAGAGCTGGTCCACTGTTCCACGACCAGGACGAAAACCACACTGTTCCTTCTGAATCCGAGGTTCGACTATCCGACAGACCCTCCTCTCCAGAACCCCCGAATAGACTTTTCCAGGGAGGCTGAGGAGTGTGATCCCTCTGTAGTTGGAACACACCCTCCGGTCCCCCTTTTTAAAGATGGGGACCACCACCCCGGTCTGCTAATCCAAAGGCACTGTCCCCGATGTCCATGCGATGTTGCAGAGACGTGTCAACCAAGACAGTCCTACAACATCCAGAGCCTTGAGGAACTCCGGGCGTATCTCATCCACCCCCGGGGCCCTGCCACCAAGGAGTTTTTTGACCACCTCGGTGACCTCAGTCCCAGAGATGGGAGAGCCCACCTCAGAGTCCCCAGGCTCTGCTTCCTCATTGGAAGGCATGTTAGTGGGATTGAGGAGGTCTTCGAAGTACTCCCCCCACCGACCCACAACGTCCCGAGTCGAGGTCAGCAGCGCACCATCCCCACCATATACGGTGTTGACACTGCACTGCTTCCTCCTCCTGAGACGCCGGACGGTGGAACAGAATCTCCTCAAAGCCGTCCGAAAGTCGTTCTCCATGGCCTCTCCAAACTCCTCCCATGCCCGACTTTTTGCCTCAGCATCCACCAAAGCCGCATTCCGCTTGGCCTGCCGATACCTATCAGCTGCCTCCAGAGACCCACAGGACAAAAAGGTCCTATAGGACTCCTTCAGCTTGATGGCATCCCTCACCGCCGGTGTCCACCAACGGGTTCGGGAAATGCCGCCAAGACAGGCACCAACCACCTTACGGCCACAGCTCAACAATAGAGGCACGGAACATGGCCCATTCGGACTCAATGTCCCCCACCTCCCTCGGGACTTTTGTTTGTATACAAACAAATATTTTAGTGTTTCTAATATTAATTGATAATAATGATTGCATTTATGCACATTTTTATATGTGTAATAAAAGGGCAACAGCTGCCCCTGTAGTACAGTAGTGTAAAAACTCAGTATAAGTTTAAGCCTGCCATCCATTCTGGAACTTATGTAAAGTAATTTAATATTGTGTGGTGTTGTAACTCATCCTGGACCCAGTCCACCAAATGTTGGAAGAAATGCAATCCTTACAAAGTCTTTAGCACCAATAAGGAATTTAATAATTAAATATAATAAGCATTAGAAGGTACATAAGTGGGAAAAAAATCCAAACACTGAGAACAGGCTTTAGAAAGAAGGGTCCAATAAGTCATAAATGAAAGGGAAAGCTTGCAGACTATGAAGTAAGTCAATAGCTGCAATAACATCATTGCTAATTAAAAAAAAAAATTTATTAATTACCCACCCCTCCATTAACAAACCTGCTTAAACCAGTTGAATGTCTCAGATGTATCAGTTATAACTGAAAAACAAAATTAATGACATCAAAAAGTAAAGTATTCTTGGCATTATTCCTCTTCCCTAAGAGGATTACTGTGCTCTTGGGCACTTGACCAAAAAATGTCCATTTATAGATTATGGCTGGATTTTCACCAGCATCCAAAAAAACCCTGATTCCTATAAAATAACTCTCTCTGTTCAGCAAAAAAAGACCACAGTGCATAAAGGGAAAGGGATACTTTGTGACCTGATTAGGTCTACAGTGCGGCTCTTTCTGATTCAACCTCTCTATGTATAATTCTAGATTCTAAGTGTATAGAGCTGAAGTATGGAAAACAAACCAACATTCAGCAGAGAGATGCAATATAATGCAACTGCACACAGCTCCTTATCTTCAAAACTGACTAACTACATCAGAAAACAATTCTGTCCTACTTAAACAGTTAAAAATAATGCCCCCCTACCTCACAGCTATAGGGGACAGGGTGCAAATTCAGGCTTGGTTTTTGTAGGTATGATACTAACAAGCGGTTCTTGTGTCCATGTGAATTATCTTCAGATATTTCTGTTAACTCTCAGTAAATTAAGATACCTGGTGACTCTATACTAGCTCCAAATCAGTGAGTGTGTGTGTGTGTCCTAGTAAAACAAACGGCATCCCATTTAAAGCTGGTTATGTTTGATGCCCAATGATTCTATAATAGGCTTCGCCTCTACTGACTTTGTACTGTAAAAAGTGGATTTAGAAAACAAGCAGATGAATGTTCCATTAGTCTAATTAACAGCAAGTTTTAAACATCCCGTAAATGTATTATCACTAAATCTGGGGACATCGCAAATGCCTTTGTCACTTTTCAAATGCATTACTATAGTTCTCTTCATAATTGGTGTTTCTCTTTTAAAGAGAAGTTGATTGCATCACATTTAAAATGATAACTGATGGGCCTAAGAGAGCATGACAAGAGGGGTGCATATGACGTTGTTTATCTTGAATTACAGAAAGCATTTGATAAGGTCTTCTATGAAAGGTTGGTTATCAAAATTGGCCAAAACACAGGAAGCAAAGGGTTATGGTGCAATGAATCTTATCAGTGCTGGGTCCACTGTTATACTTAATATATACAGTGTATAAATGATCTAGATAGGAACATAAGGAAAAGCCAAGCAAAATGACACCTTTTATTGGCTAACTAAAAAGATTACAATATGCAAGCTTTCGAGGCAACTCAGGCCCCTTCTTCAGGCAAGATGTAATCATAGATAGGAACATACATAACTAGCTGGTTAAGTTTGCAGATAATTCCAAAGTGGACAGAGTTATATTTCAGCCAGGGTTTTGATTTATGTTACTGATACTTTTGATTTTTATTAGCTGTATTTCTTACGCCTATGTAATGTTCCTTATGTGTTACTTTGTGGGTGGTTCCTTTGTGGGTGGAATCTGCTGTTCAATAATGTCACTTTGTGCAACTTAATTTGAGTTTGCTGAGAAGTATGGCTTTAAAAACACTGAATTTTCTCAACAAATTATTATAGCCATTTGGCTTGTTCATTCATAACCAACTATAGTGTTAGGTGGACTTAAAGAATAACCTAACTGTTTTCTGTCCAAAACACAATGAATCTAGAGATTGACTGACTGACTGCATATGACATAAAAATATAAAGTTATGAAACAACGTTCAGGAAGTAAGATGTCCTTCATGAATAAAAGTACTGCCAAAATTAATTAAAGTGGAATTATCTCCATGGATATGGCCAGCAATTTTAGAACCATAAAATTAATATATGAGATTTCATTTTTTGTCTATTCTACGAAATTTTTAAAATCAAGTTTAACAATGCAGGTGCATGGTAGCATAGTGGTTAGCATGGCTGTCTCAAAGCTCCAGAATCCTAAGACCGACTGTATGAAGTTTACACATTCTCTTTGTGTCAGTATGGGATTTCCTTCCACACCTCAAAGATGTACATTACGTTAATTTGTGACTTTTAATTTGATCCAGAAGAGTGAAGGTGCAAGAGTTTGTACTTTGCAATAGACAGGCTCCCCATCCAGAGATGGGTTTTTGCCTTATGTTCAATCCTGATGGAAGAAGACTTGGACGTGGACTATGAATGGGTGTTTACTTTATGGCATCCTTTAACTATCCATTTTCTGGGACTTGTTTTTCTCCTGATGAAAGTCACAAGTAGGGGATATATATGGGTATATACAAAAAGAAAATATTAAGGACCAGTTAATTCCAGCCTGAAAAAATAAAACGATGATTACCTTGTTATGTTACAGTCAGGGCTTTTTCCTAGGCTTATGTTTATTTTCCATTTTTTGTCTTATCTGTCATTTTGATTTATTATTTTTTATGTGTTTTTTTATTACAGAATGTTTGTCAATGTTGTTTTATTTAAATACTAGCCACACTACCTGTTGAAGATAGGTAAAAAAAATAATTTAAAAAAATGCTATCTCTTGCCCTACAAGCACAATCAGCACCTTTCCTCCGTATTTGCGTGTGTGTCAAAATTTCTTCACCAACACTCTCAGTGTGTGCGTTCCTGTAAAGCCTGCTTCTTAGACTCTGTCATTATTTTCAAGGCACCTTTCTTGCTTCATGCCCAGTTTTATACTTTTTGACTTTCTCGGCATACCTCATACTCCTTTACTACTCCTCATGGGTCTCACACTTGCACTTCCTCTTTCATTGTGTCACCAAAAAGAAAATGACCAATCAGATTGCCCAGGAGGAATGGACACACAGACCTTAGTGTTTTATTATATAGTACACTAGCAGAATACCCGCGCTTCGCAGCGGAGAAGTAGTGTGTTAAAGAAGTTATGAAAAAGAAAAGGAAATATTTTAAAAATAACGTAACATGATTGTTAATGTAATTGTTTTGTCATTGATATGAGTGTTGTTGTCATCTCTCTCTCTCTCTATCTATCTATATATATATATATATATATATATATACACATAGCAAAATACCCGCGTTTGGCAGCAGAGAACTAAAAAGAAAAGGAAACATTTTAATAATAACGTAACATGATTGACAATATAATTGTTTTGTCATTGTCATGAGTGTTGCTGGCATATATATATATACACTCACACACACACAT
>JANRMT010062803.1:3451346-3467810 GCA_026402145.1 Polypterus bichir lapradei | reverse complement strand
CAGGAAATCATGCATTGACAAAAGTTCCCCTTTGCTTGGAATTGAAAATGTGATTAAATGCGTTATTTTTTGTTATGGAGTACATGCATCGAAGCTTCTCAGCTGTGCTTGTGCTAAGAATAGGAAAGATTTTAAAAATAACGTAACATGATTCTGCGTTAACCGCATATTTTTTCATACGTCTCAAACCAAGGAAATGCGAGGTTAAAATGAACCGAGAAGCACGCGTACATACTCAGTACATCCCCTCTCGGGAATTGAACCTCAGATGTAGGCGATAGAGGCAAAGCCTCTACAATTACGCCACGGTGTGTGGCTTATTTATTTGAGAGTATGTAGATCGGGGTATATATATATATATATATTCGCAGCGGAGACGTAGTGTGTTAAAGAAGCTATGAAAAAGAAAAGGGAACATTTTAAAAATAACGTAACATGATTGTCAATATACAGTAATTGCTTTGTGAGTGTTGCTGTGATCAAGGATTCGATTATCATTATTTGTTTCAATCAGGGTCGTATTTGTACGATGTGTTGTGTTCAAGTTACATTCTGTGTTTGTCAGTCGTTGTAAAGATTAAATTCTGTACAGCCACATTAGCTCTACAAATGAGACACACGGGTTTACCGGCAATGTCAGTAAACATATACTCAGCCTCCTATCGGTTTTTAAAGGCTCTATTTTCAGAATCAACTTTTCTCTTCGGCATCGTGTGGGCTAGCTTCGCAATAACTTGCAGCAACGCGGTAAGTGTTCGGCAAGGCAGCTGAAGCGATGCATTATGGGATCTGTAGTTTATTGTGTTACCAGCGCTTCATATACCCGGGCCATTAATAACAATAATACAGTATATAAAATGATCTCGCGGGCCGGATATAATTACACGCCGGGCCGGATGTGGCCAGTGAGCTTTGAGTTTGACTTATATGGACTAAATAGAACTTGAAAAGAAATATTTTTTGGAATGTGATCGCGCAAGTCAGTACATCGAGCCAGCGTGCTATTGTGGTTTTGCTTGTGTGCTTCAGTAAGTTACCGTCCCCTCGCTCTTACTTTTTTACCGTTCATCTAATGAATACACTGAGTATGGCTTTACCAAAACAATCATTGATCGCGAATAAAGTATCCATTATTCATGAAGCTTCAATAGGTGAATAGGTGATCTGTCTTTCTGCGTTAACCGCATGCGTTTTCATACGTCTCAAACCAAGGGGATGCGAGGTTAAAATAAATCGAGAAACGCGCGTACATACTTAGTGCACCCCCTCTCAGGAATCGAACCTCGGACGTGGGCGCTACAGGCGAATGCTTTGCTATCGCGCCACTGCGTGTGGTTTATCTATTTGAGCATAGCAGTGTAATTCGGTTTTTGTTCAGCACTCTTTGGAACTGTTACTTTTTGTCTGCGCACTGCGTCAGTTCACGTGAGCCGCTGAATATGGTTTTATATGTCACTCGCTCGCTTCTAATTGTTTCGCTGCCTTCTTAATTATATAATGCATGTTTTCTAAAGCGCGTTTTGTAGCTCTTCCTGGCTTTCTACGTAATGCGTGATTACGTAATGCGTGATCATGTCATACGAAACTCCGCCCCTCCAGCTGAACTCCATTACAGTAAATGGAGAAAAACAACTTCCAGTTATGACCATTACGCGTAGAATTTCGAAATGAAACCTGCCCAACTTTTGTAAGGAAGCTGTAAGGAATGAGCCTGCCAAATTTCAGCCTTCTACCTACACGGGAAGTTGGAGAATTAGTGATGAGTCAGTCAGTCAGTCAGTCAGTGAGTGAGTGAGTGAGTGAGTGAGTGAGTGAGTGAGTGAGGGCTTTGCCGTTTATTAGTATAGATTATTTAGTAATTATCTATTGTGTAAGCTACATTCTTCATGTTTTGTAGGTGGAATTTCAAGGGATTTCAAAAAACATGTCCACCCTAATATCGCTACTGTGGAAGCATTCTGCACCTTAATATTCAGACATGAAGTGTATAAATGTGTGAAGCCTGAATTCCAAATATCAAAAAAACACTTTCACAAAAGATACAAGTATAACAGAACAAATGCGCTTTTTTTCCAAGATTATAACCAAAGAAAAAGAAATCAGGTTAGTGTTGCTTGTTACTCTGATTTCTTGGGTAGTGTACTGGTGAGAGCTGCTGACTCCAATTCAGAAGGTTCTGGGTTCGAGTCTTAACGTTTCCCAAAATAAACGTTTTGAGTAGTGTTAATATTATACAATAAAAGCATACATTTGATTTGCGTCTGTAACAGCCGCTGTAAATGTATAGTACTTGTCAAAGTTAGTGTCTTTTTTTAAATTTTATTAGTTTTACTTTATTTACTTATCTTCCTACAGCATAAAGCCACAAATATACTGCAGAGCTTCCTCTGTTTGATCATGAAGGGCATGCTCACAAATTACACGTGCAATGCCATGAAAAATACCTGCTGACACTTTAGTACGCGAGCAATGGTACAAGAATGCAGTTAGACTTTTTTTGGGCACATACACCACGCTAGTGCTTAGATCTGGACGGTGTAGCGTTGGCAAGCTCTGTAAGCCATGCTGTTTCTTTGAAGGACAAGTGATTGGCAGGATGACGCTGGACTTTCGCCTTTACGCCTGGTGCAGCTGCGTTGTTCTTATATGTGAGTGGACGTTTCTTGTGGGGAGGGCTTCTGTTTTCTCCGATCTGAGTTCACCTCTGTTATAGCGCGTCTTTATTTGAAAACAGCAGTGTCAAATCGGGGCGAGCGTGCACAAATATATGGGACATTGGGTATAAAATTAATCAGGAAACATCATCACACTAATGCAATATTATTTGAAAACGAACAGCGTCAGATCGGGTGTGAATTTACGCTGGCGCTGTTACTTAGAGTCAGATCAGGAGAGGTGGGGGAGGGTGTTAGAGCGTGATCATCAATGAGAGAATAAAACTGGAGCTTATTCAGAGCAGCCCCCCAGTTTTGTCTTATTCACGTTCAAGCTTCCAGACACACACCCCCCCCCCCCTTCCGATCTGATGCCGTTTTTAAATAAAGACGTGGTACAAACTTGTTTTGTTACACCCCCTCTTTATTTGAAAACTGTGTCAGATCTTGTGTGCGAACGAGACCTGGAAAACTGTGGACATGGATGTGAGTGTTATGCGTGACTGAGAATGACTGTGGATGTGAATTTTTTTTATTCAGTTTTATTCTTGAGTGTTCCTGCTCATGCTGAATTAGTTAGCGCCTTCTGATCCATGATGTCAAAGCTGCGCTGACAAAAAAGAGAGACTTAGGTATATATGACATTTGAGAATTCCCTGTAAAACAGCATCAGATCGGCGGTTTTTTTGGGGGGGGGGGGGGCGGCTTAGAGAGGTGTTGTGGGAGAGTGAACGTGAGTGAGAATAAAACTAAAAAAAAGACGCTAAACTTTGACAAGTACTACACGTTTACAGCGGCTGTTACAGACACAAATCAAATGTATGATTTTATTGTATAATATTAACAATAAGAGCAGCTCTCAACTCAAAACGGTAAACTTGAAAAGCTGCCAGCATCCATCCCAGAAGCTCTTGATTGGGAATCAGCAGTTCTTAGCATTGCACCATGGATAACAATAAGAACAGCTCACTACTCAAAACATTTATTTTGGGAGAAGTTAAGACTCAAACATAGAACCTTCTGAATTGGAGTCAGCAGCTCTAACCAGTACACTACCTGAGAAGTCAGGACAATAAGAAGCACTAACCTGATTTCTTTTTCTTCGGTTATAATCTTGGATAAAAGCGCATTTGTTCTGTTATGCTTGTATCTTTTGTGAAAGTGTTTCTTTGATATTTGGAATTCAGGCTTCACACATTATACACTTCATGTCTACATTTTGTCAATTATTACTAAAACATGAAAAACGTTTCTGTTTTAACGATGTGTTTACTGTGCATAAATCGTTGTAGACACAGAACACACATGAAATGCAAGTGTTCCAAATAACAATATAGTACTGTATTTATAAAAGCTATCATTTGCTTGACTTCTCACTCTATACAACTCTAAGCAACTGACATGCACATAAACAGACTTGAGCTGAGAAAACTGTGTCCCGGTGGGGGATGTGATAGCAGACTGCTTGCTGTTTGCTGCTTATCAACAACATTTAAAGGACAAAAGACGATGACGGAGAGGTGTGAAGCATTTTAAGATGGGACGGATCTACAAGTTTTTTCGTAGGCTCTGGTAATTCTAGTGTTAATGTGATGCTGTTAGATTTTTAGATTCTTATTCCGTTTTTAAATTATAAACTAAAAAATATCAAGAACTCACGTCCCGCAAAACGAGACTTTGTGCCAAAAGATTTAACCACACCCAGGGCCGGAAATAAAAGACAAAGAGTAGGACAGCTGCTGTACAGGCTTTTAAATGTTCGAAGAGCCGCATGAGATGCAGATCATGCAGCACGGCAGCAGCAGCAGCAAGCCAGCAGCTGACCGAGCAAAGGAGGTAAAAAAAAGTTGTATTTGTTTTCCATTGTATCACTGTTTAATAAGGGGTTTCAGAGGAGCGACTGCATCTCCTTGGGGTGCGTTCAGCTCCCCTCTTCACAACGTGAGCGGCAGACTGGCTGTAACTGGGGGTTGGGCGCCAAAGTAGTAGTGGGTAATATTTGGATTTTTATAGTATACTGGATGAAATCCTTCTTACAGTATGGACTTTGTGAAAACCCTTTTACCCATATACTAAAAATGAGTGAAAAACTTATGAACACATTTAAACATAAAACACAATATCTACATGCAAAAGGAAATGCAAAATATGATCTTGTGCCAGTGTATTACTGTCTTAAAGGTAATAAAGTTGTATGTGAACTATGTGTAAGAAGTGTGCCTACTCTTTTAACTTAACCAGTGTACCTTAAGGTTTATCTTGATGGGTTAGTCAATACAAAAAGAGATCATGAAGAAGACACATCTTGTGCTGTGTTTGCTTACGATAAGATGTGGCTGCAGAACTCTGAAGCACTGCAGTTTAGAAACTCTGTTGAACTGGCGATTGGATTATATGTTTATGCCATATGATTTAGATAGTTAAAACTATGAGAAGGGTCTGGCTATGGCTCACAGCACTACAAAACACTCCTACTACTAGATGAAACACCTACTCTATAGTCGTCATTACTCCCAAATAAGATAACCCACCCATAACTCTATTAAGAAGTTTTATGAGAACAATGTGTCAGGTATCCTTTGAAATGGACTTATAGTGAGACACGCAAATGACTGGATGTATTGTGTAACTGTCATATACAAGTGAAGTTTAATGCCAAGACTGCTATATGTCATCGGGTGTATGCAATGTGAATGGCTCAACAATGGAGCACAGCTCTGGAGGTTTACAGCTAGGCTCTATTGGTTTACCTGACAGCAGCAGGTGAGTAAGCAAGCAAGAGAGAGAGACAGAGACAAAGAGAAAGAAGTTGTACTTGTGTCAGTTCAAGAGAAGTGAACATCTGCTGTCAAATCTATCTAACATTAATCAGTAATACATTTAGTATTTGTTTAAAAAGTGTTTCAGTCTGAAAAGTATATACAAATACATTATACTGCTATCTGGTAAAATGGTCAGAATTTTCCATTAGATCATGACATGGATTTTAGGCCATACCATCCACTTCTGCTTGCTTGTTTGTTGTACTAGTTAGTGGGGACGGGGCAATGAATAAGTATGCATCTGTGGGTGACATCACGTTAGCCAGTCCAGTCATCTCATTTAAGGGCAAGCATTACGGGACAAAGCCAATCTGAACTTACTTCCGAACAAGCTCTTTTAACTCTTGTAGCTCTCATTAGCTCTTGTTCAAAGAAAGGACCATTTGGATGTCAAAAGAAAACCCAGATTTTTAGCAAAACAGAAAAAAAATCATAAAAAAATGACTATTAAAGTTTTAACTACAAGTCTTATCTTCTCCTTTTATTTTTATAATTTCTCTTAGATAATTTTGGCTGAATGATATATGCTCAGTAACGTGTTAGATCAAGCAGTATATAACAGAACATAATAGGACAATAGTGCAGAGTGACAACTGGAGAAAAGAGAGATGTGGTCATAGGTCTTAGCAATACGTCCAAAAATACATATTACAGTATAATTAAAAATTCTGAGAGTTTCAGTAGTTGCTGGTGTAAGTAATGCATTTTTACTTTATATATTTTTAGATTGAAACATATTTTCTAACAAATCACTAATGGATTCCTGGTTATTTGTGCAGATGGCCTCTTATCCATCAAAATGCTTGTTAATGCTGTGCTACTTGAGCAGATTCGACAGCAGGTATTCACCTTTCTGAAACTATTAAAAGTACAGGTTCTTTCTCATTCACTCATTTAGTGCGTCCTGCTGCTGACGTCACTGCTTCAAAGCAAACACAGCAAAGGACATGGCTTCTTCCTGCTGTACCTTTCTATTTTTACTGAGTCACCAGTCAGGTTGAACCATATGTCACTCTGAATAATATTCTTGAAGTTATAGCCTCACTTATTTCATACATTTTACATACAAGTCCATACACAAAAACATTGCCTTTAGGACACTTATACGCTGACAGAAATTTTTATTTACTATTTAATTTTGCATGTACAGATTAACATTTTGTGTGTGTTTTCAAGTATTCCACTAATGTTTAGCATGCTGGTAAAAGAGATTTATTAAAATCCATACTGGAAGTAGAATTTCATCTAGTATACTACATCAACTAGTATATTGTCTACTACCAAGAAGTCATAACCTCTGGTACACAAAAATACTAATTTAGTGTTAAAAGGGCTAAAGCTAATCATCATTAAGGAAAGACACACAAGGTCATAAACCCAGAAATCAAGGCGAGAATAAGAGAAACACCAGAAATTTGAGAAGAGAATCAGATCAAAACTGAGTTGGTAAGCATTAACAGTTTGCTTAAATATGCTTTAATCTGTTGTCAGTTTCATGGTTGTAATAAACTGTTTGCCTATACTGGGATAATGCTTAGAAACAAAAGGCAATTCAAAAAAAAGGACAAAGTATGGCCAGGAAGAATTACATTCATAAACTCAAAGGCAAACAGAGTTCAGATTTTGCATAAATGTCAGTATCACAGAAAACTAAATTCCAATACATTCATTTTAAGGCAACAACTGTGGACTGAAAGAGCAGAGTAACATTCACCATCAAATATTAGGTGAATATGTTGAGAAATCCTGGCAATCCAAGTAGTTATCTGTTCTGTTTCTGATCAATCCAAGTAGGTTTTCTACTTTAGACTACATATGTTCATTGCTCTATTTTAGTTTAGTTATAAGAAAATTAAAACAAGTTAAGATAATCTCAGCATATGCAAGCACACATTCATAAAACAACTGTTGAAAGCTCAGTGAATAACGTCTTTCTACACTGAAAACATCACATTAAGTTTAAAAAAAAAAAAATCTCTAAACCATTTAAGGAACTTCAATGAATGCAGACCCCTGGTTATAAATATCTCATCTCAGGAACTAATTTCCTTTCTTTTTCAATGACTGCTTTGTCCAGACTATGCATGCAAATTCAGTAGCAAGTTAAAACATAAGGTTAACATTAAAGTCATTTCATTAGCGGACAGATTCCATTTCTACTTAAGCCACATACAAAGATTCCAAGAAAAACACATTTCAGCACAACAGCAGCACTTAACTTATCCATATGTGTTATATGAACCTAAGAAAGCATAAAACTCTGGTGGACATCTTGTGCCAGGATATAAAAAGCCCATAAATCTCCCAGATAGATAATAATTTTGAAAATTTACATTGTTTTCCACCAGTCATAGAGTACACAAGCTATATATATTGAATTCAAATGAAGCTGGCTGTTTATAAAACATAAGACAGGTAAAGCTGTAAAACATAGTGAAACATTTTTCTAGGGAATCATTTTCTGAAGATAAGTTAACCATGAATCAGAATCTATCGGAGTGCGGATTTGCAGAGTTGGGGAGTTTTTATATACTGTACCATTCAAGGTCTAGTAATGGCCATCTAAAATAACATAAACAAGTCACACATCAAGCAGTATTAAAGTTTAAAAATATTGAGCGACGCATTTAAAGTGCATAGAAATGATTAACAACAGTAAACAAACATCTAATGAATGTTATATGAGCAAAGTCCAACAGCTGGCAAGTACAGAATCATACAAAAGTGCTACAGACTATGACTAAGAATGCCAGCTCCGGACTGCACTAATAAAAATGCCAGCCTTCACTTTGGATTTGAATGTGGAAATCCAAATGAGTGGTCGGAATGGAGCTACAGCACATGCAGGAGTTTCCTCCCAAGCTTTTTTCACTTTCCACATAGAACGTTTTTCTTGCTATAGATTCCTAAACAGAGCCTGGTTTCTGTATTTGATTAAAAAAGTTTTTTAACTACCAGATTTAAGTATTAAATGTACTAATTGGACATTGGCTGAGATGTACATATTAGCTAGATTGACTGTAATTTTTTTTGGCTTGGCATGATCCAAAATCATCATCCCTTCCAACCTCCGGGAAATGCAGATTTAGACGTCTGCTAAAGGTTGCAACTAACAGAGTATAAAAATTCTTAGAAGAGGAAGCAGAAATAAGACAATTTAAACTGATAATTGATCTTAAACCATATTAAAAAATACAAACAAGCTATTTTGACTAAAACAATATAAAATGCCCCAGTACCTGCAAGTCCAGTGTAATGTTGGCCCAGTTCCTTAACGTTATGCCTCCTTTTACAAAATATTGAGCCCTCTCTCTAGGTAAAGCTCACCTGTATGGATTGGGTCAGTTCAGACTTACATGGAAAATTAACAACTCAGCATGACATGACAGGGCATGCATGTGCTAGGTAAATATATAAAGATAACACTTTATTAGCTTTTAAGGTTGTAAACTCTTGAATTGAAATAAAAATGTAAACGACATCTTGCTTTCTCTGTTATCTTTTGTGATCATCCAATGATCTTTACCTAGAAATTCCCCATTCTGTTGAACAGACTTGGAGAATAAAACAGTATATCATAAACTTCTGAGTGTGGCTTAAAGAAATTCTCGGCTTTTTCCTGGTGGAAGAGGTGGTGCATGAGAAGGGCCAGGAAACCGGGGCAGCGCTTAGTTCTGTAATAACCGCAAGGTTTGTGGGGATTCTTGTACATCCTATTATATGGTCAAAAGTGAAAAGGTGAGGCTGAGGCCACTAGCACAAATGATGATTTCATCCTACGATAAAGAACCTGAAACTTCAGGAAATCTTTATAGTACTGCAATGCTTTTACCTGTCTAAAACACTAAATATAATTATAATATATATATAAATCATATAACTGAACATAAGGAACTTTTTTCTTAATGCCACAGAGTAATGGTTTTAGAATTCCATTATGTAATCTTAAAAGAATTACTGATGGCCAAGGAAAATGTTTAATCTGTTTTAATGCAGAATAAAGATAACAGCATTTCTAATATAATAGGAGTGTATTTTGACCAACACTACAAAATAGTAAATAATAGCAAAAACATCCATGAAAACTGTTACATAACCTACATGTCAACCCCACCCAGTCATTTGATTACAACATCCTAATTACAAGCATTTTGACTAAAATATTCTTAAATAAACCATTTACAGAAAATGGTATTGTGAACAAAAATGGAATGAACTCAAGAGCAACTGCCACTGAGCATTAGAATTGAAGCTCTGCCACCCACTCTCATTTATTGGTCATGAGTCCAGCCCAGGAACAACTTATTCATTGGCTAACATTGTGCTTTATGTGATATTACTTGTGCAAGGGTCACTTGGAGGAACTAAAGATTAAAAGTTAAAGAAAAGCAAGTACAAACATTCTCAGGAAGACAATATGCTTCAACAAGCAGAAGGTCACTTCACCCGTGCAGTTTTACAGATTGCCACTAAGTAACTTCAACGTACTCCGGTTGTAGTTATGAATATGAATGTAACATTGGGAAGTCTGTGTGCAACTCAAATGCTTGTGTATCTGAGCTCATTCCATTTTCATTCATGAGAGCGTTTTCCAGAGGTGGTAGTAAAAATAGATTTGTTTGGGACATTGTGATGACTCAATATGTGCATCGTGTAACCTGACCAGTCCAGCATTCGTTATCATTGACAACTATTTTTTGGAAACTTTGTTATTTCTGTTCTGCATGAAAACAGGAGACTAAAATTTTTTTCTCTATCATCTCTAGAAACTATTTCATCTAAGTAACATACATAAAAAATATATTTTTGGGGTGGAGTATTCATTTAATTCAGTTGCTAACGGCCAAAAAATATCTTATCTATATTAGGTACAAGGAAAGAATCAACCCTTAATAGGGTATCTTCTTATAAGAGGGCCATCTGACACTAACACCTTCAGTTAGACTGATCCAATTTAAAATCACTAACTAATAATATAACAGAGACATTTTTGGGAACATTTGAGGAAACACAGAGTACCCAAAGGAAAACCAATTATCAGACACAGGAAGAATAAGCAAACTCCACTCCAGTACGCTAACTCTAGCTCTACATAACCATAACCACTCTTAATCCAATTAAGGGTCACACTGGGCCAGGGCCTATTCTGCCAGCACTGGACTCAAGGCAGACCTGACCAATGCACAGATTCCAATTAAATACATCCCCACACTCATAATAATTAGCCTAACACATGTCTGTGGTTTTCAGAGAGGACTGTGGAGGACATGCAAACTTCTCTCCAATATTGTTTTACATTATATGTTCTTCAATTGTCAGTTTTAAGAAAATCAGGTCTTTATAGTATAGTTGGTTCAGTATCAAATTTTACTTAATTGTTGTATTTACAATAGAATTTGATACACTTCATCTTGAGCAAACCCAGTAGTTTCACAGGTATACTGTAGCATTGCCCATTATACTCTGCAAAAACTCAGGTTTTTTTAATGTCCTAGGATTTATTCCAGGGTGATTAAAATAACACTATTTTTTCGCAGCAAAAGAGGGGCAAGTTAGGTATAATGTTTTAATTATATGCTGATTCAAAACCTCTATGTGATTATGTGTTGTTTTGAACCAAGAGTTTGTGTGATATGTTGTGGCTATAACATCTGGGAAAATCAAACCACACTGTTTTAGACTGATCTGGATCTGAACTATCTAACAAGATGGACTTCATTCAGATCACAAATATTTTCCTTATGATCCTATCTAGGTCAGATCAATAATAGCAGCCAAAACCAAAGACCTAATAGGAGAAGAAGTTTTACAAAGAAGAGGAGACCATTCAGTCCATTAAGCTTGTTTGCTTAACTAAGTTGTCCCAACATCTCATCCAAATATTATTTCAAAGCTTTCATGGTTGCATGACTTAGTAGTTTGTTCCAGATTCCGACAATCCTCCGTATGAAGAAGTGCTTCCTGGCTCCTGTCTTGAATGCATTTCTCCTTAATTTTCACAAGGTGTCCTCAAGTAGTTTATTCCATATTAAACATCGTCAATCCCTTTGAGAATTTTGATGACTAAGGGGGCTTTGCCCCCTGCTTGCTTCGCTTGCCAACCCCCGTGTTTGGTTTTCCGGATACACACTTTTAATATTTTTTTTCTTTGAATTGTTCCTATTTCATTAGTTTCACTTTTATTTCAGAACTTCTGTTAAAACAATATTTGAAATCTTTCGAGTCCCAATGTGCTGAATCTTTTTAATGAGATCAGTGAGACTTGTGTTTAATGACTTTGTACCATAATTCAGGATAAGTTTCTCTGTTTGGAATTTCAGTACAGACAAAACGATCTACAGCATCAACAGTTAATAATTTTTTTGCAAAGTAACCAATAAATGCATGTGAGGTAAACCACTTTTTTGAAATTCTCTTGACTTAAACTTCAAAGCCTTACAATATTTACATACTTCTGACATATCACCTATGTCCATATATTCAATCTCTATTCACCTTTTCGTTATTTCTCTGAGTAATAATTTGTCTTTCTTTGAGCTAATGCGATGTTTACTTTCTTTGTTTTGACACTGTCGTTGTTTGCTGCTTTCATATTCTGTATCTTGCTCTGCATGTGTTTCACGCCTAAGTTTTTTAACCTCTTTATGATGTTTTACTTTGTTTTCTACTCTGTCTTTTATTTCTGACCTCGCTTTGTCCTGCTTTTGTTTCAATGACACCTGGTCCTTGGTGATTATTTTCCCGTTTTCAAGTAATAATTTCTGTTTGTTTGCAATACTGCGATCTTTACTTTCTTTTTTTTATACTTTCTGATTTTCCTACTTTCATATTCTTTAACCTTCTCCACATGTGTATCATGCCAACGTTTTTTTTTGAGCCTTTCAAATTCCACTGCTTTCATAATCTCTAACCTGCTCTGCATGTGTATAGCGCCAACGTCTGGATTGGACATTCTTTTTTTTTCAATTCCACTTGTTCCAGGCTAATAATTACTTTCCGTATTTTCTGAATTTGCATCTAGATTATTCTTTTTTTGTCTCTCCAATGCTTTTTAGCCTCTTTTCTCCACGCTGCTTTCTTCTTCACCTAGTCGTCTACGTTTCATTTATAACGTATTGTCCTCATACGCTTTATATGCGCTGAGAGCCCTGGATCTGTATGTGCTCAAAGCCAAAACACAACTGAGTGTGCAGCTGCCCTTGCT
Source organism: Polypterus bichir lapradei (assembly GCA_026402145.1). Classification (NCBI taxonomy): domain Eukaryota; kingdom Metazoa; phylum Chordata; class Cladistia; order Polypteriformes; family Polypteridae; genus Polypterus; species Polypterus bichir. The sequence goes on along the minus strand of JANRMT010062803.1, from coordinate 3,455,130 downwards.
CTTATTTGGTTGTAAGTACGGCGTGTCTTGCAAGAATCTCATGTTCTACGTCATCGTGAGATGGTCCCTGGTCAATTACTTGGCACAAAGTCTCATGTTTAAGGTCCCCACGAGACACTCCATGGACAATCTCTTTAGTCTTGCGGGTCTTTTAAGTGTCTTCCATGATCTTAACGTGAAGATCATGTCTCGTCGCCCTAATGTTTCTCTCCAGGAATTTTTTTTTATAATAGAGAGATGTGGATTAGATCACCATTTACCCTTCTCTGTTAAAAATTAAAGAGATCCAGTTCCTTAGCCTGTCAAAGTAGGTTACGCCACTCTTGGCTGCTCTTCTCAATGCAACCTCTAATGTTGCTATCCGAGCTCAACACTAATTCTAAAGGCATCAGCTTTTGGTACTATAAGCTCCTGTCATGTCATTTTCTAATACACTTAATCCAGACCCAGGTCTTTTGGGCTGGAATTTATCCCAGCTAACCTAGGGCACAAGGCAGGAACAAACCCTTAGCAGGATACCAGTCCCTCATAGAACAACACACACACAAGCCAATATAGCATTACCACTTCAACCACCAAGCATGTCTTTAGGAGGAAACTCACTCAGACATGAGGAGAACATGAAAACTCGTGCAGGAAGATGTGAATCCTGGTTGTCTTACTATAATACCATGAAGCCTACTATACAATTATATGTCATCTTACTAATGAAACTATGAGACAAAAAGTATATTTAAAGCCTTTATTGCTTTTGGTCTGTTTGTTTTACCTGTTCTGTTACAGCATTGTTTTACATTATTACATTGTTTTCTAGACAATGTTGGACCTGATAGGTGAGTTAGGGGTTGTAAAAACTTTCCTCTAGCTTCCCAGAATGAATTGCAGCGAGAGGACTTGGAGGTATTTACTCTGAAGGGCTTGTGAGTGTCATCTCTAATTGCTCATCTTCTGTTTGAAATCTTTATATCTTAAATATTCAGAAGCATTTCTCTTTCATTTATTTGATTTCTAAAATATACAGTATATTCTTATATCTTATTCATATAAAAAGATATTTCATTAATACTTGTAACATTTATTGCCATTTATTCAAAGTACTGTAATATTAATAAAATTAAACAATCAAAAACAAGTGATGTTTAGGGAATCAAGGTTCAATCAACAAAGCTATGTAACTTTCCTTCTAGCAAAGAGTGTCAAACTAAAATGTAAATGTGAGTTTTGTTGCAGTTTACAGCTGATTTACCGTCCTCTACTTGTGAATTTTGACAAAAGTCAAAAATCTAAGTAATCTGGAATCAGTATTACCACATTATCACCAGTACATGAATATAATGCTAGAGGAGACAAAACACTAGACAAGTGTTTATGAAACATCTCTGGCGCCTACATATTGCATCTGGTTGCCGCTGACCACATTGTTATTCATCTGCTACTGAAGTACACACAACATCAGCCATACAAAAACAAAATTGGTGCACTGACAGTGTAGAAGAACTGCAGGAATGCCTCTCCTGTACTGACTGGGATTTGCTAACATCTTCAGAGTTAATGAATGAGGCTACTTACATTGTAAGTGAATATATGACATTCTGTGAGTCAATGATAATTAAGGCAAGAACTGTCAAAGTGTACCCAAACACTAAGCCTTGGATCACTAAAGAGATTAAAGCTATTCTATTGAAAAAACAACATTCTCATCAAGAAAATTAGGTAGAAGCTTCAAGTGGAGAAAGGCTTGAGGCAGGTGAAAACAAACAGGGCAGTGGGACCAAACGTCGGCTCTTAAAGTTCTGCTTTAAGCAACTCTCCCCAGTTTTTCATTTGCTTTTTATCTCGTCTCAGACCTGTGGTATTGCACCTAAACTGTGAAAACCATCAATCATTACCCCAGTTTCTAAGGTTTCCAGGCCAAGCCGTTTAAATGACTACATGCTCACCTCTACTCCAATGAAATGCTTTGAACATTTGGTGAAAAAAACATTTTAATGACAGAGACAAAGTCTTTTCAAAATAACAACCAATTTACTTACAGTGCAAACAGAAGTGTGGTAGACACTCTGCTTGTTATCTTATATCAAATCAACACCTTTCTTCATAAGCCTGGTTCATAAGTCAGAGCACTATTTTTGGATTTTTCTTCAGTGTTCAGTACCATCGAGCCTCACAAACTGGAAAACGGAACAGTATGAATGTTAACCCATTTATCACATTATGGATTCAGGATTTTCTTTTAAATCGTTCACAGACAGTCAAAGTACAGGAAACTTTTTCAAAAGTCATTCAAACACAGGAAGCCCTAAGGTGGGTGTTGTATCACCATTATTATTTATTCTGTACATGAGTGACCTGAGACAGAACAATGACCACTGCTCTGTTATCAAGTATGCGGATGATACCATGCTCATAGGAAGATTATCTGGGGAAGAGAAAATCCAGTATCTAAATCAAGTAGACTTTATAGTAATCTAGTACAATACGAACTTTCCCACTCTGAATGTCAAAAAGACCAAAGAAATGCTATTTGACTTTAAGAGACAGAAATCTGTCTGTTTACCCATTGTTGTTCTGGAGCAGGAGGTAGAAATAGTGACTGAATATAACTGCTTTGGAACTAACCTAGATAACAATCTTAACTGGAATACAAATACAAAAAAATATTCTCTAAATGCAATTAGCACTTATTTCTCCTCCATAAACTCAACCTATTTAAAATAGACAAGGACTTCATGTTGTCCTTGTATCGCAATATGATCCAGTCTGTGTTCACTTTCAGCTTCATTGCCTGGTTTTGTAGTCTGACAAACCAAAACTTAAAAAAAAAGTTGCACCAGATTACTAACCATGCAGCTAAACGTATTGAGGTTGATGCAGATGATTTAGCAAGTGTGTGTCAGAGGACAATGCTAAAGAAACTGGAAATCATCTTAACTCATGACAGACATCCATTACATGTAAAACTTAATTTCAGTAAATCAGGAAGGAGAGTAGCTTTAAAAACTCAAAAAAAAATCACTCCAGAAATTAATTTCTTCCCAGTGCCGTACAACATTTTAATGAGGAATATCTCAGAAAATTATAGAGGTTTGATCATGTATCCTGTAACCAGTTTTGGGTAAATATGCACTATCAATTCTGTCTTACCTTAACCTTTCTTGTCTCTATTTGTTTGTTTTATTTCTTTATGTCTGTTATGTAAACATAACTAAATAAAGAAACCTTGAACCTTGATTCTGCTGTGACATGTAATTTTAAATGTCTTATCACATGTGTAGTACTAAATGCCTTCATTTTAGTCTCACCACAGCTGACTTTTTCCCAGCACAAGCTGAAGTTAATATATTGTATCAAACACACTTGCACAAAGCACACATAATGTAACAAGTGAGGTTCTGTGGGAACTTCTTGTTCATTTCCCAGCTATATTTGCTCTGACTACAAGATACAGCATTATTGCAGAGCTAAGGAAGACTTTTAACATTCCTTTTACATGTAGGCTGGTCATACACTATTTTTTAACTTGCTTTTGCAGCATAAAAGCCCATTCATACATGAGCATTGTACATTTCTAGATTTTCTTTGGCATATTTCAATGTTTCTAAAGTATTTTTGTTTCTCAAACATTTTCTAGTATTTCAAATATTTTCAAAGAAGCCGTTTGCGGGGAAAAGTAGGTTTGACATAATTTTCTTTTCCTATTTTATAGGTTGAGAGGTGATTGTTGTGTGACCAGAATGCCTTCTATGACTTTACTGTTATATACATATATACATACATACACATA
>JANRMT010062803.1:3431246-3450946 GCA_026402145.1 Polypterus bichir lapradei | reverse complement strand
ATGTTCTTCTTGAGTTTGCATATGCTGGATTTATGTCCAAGTGTTTGTTGATGGCGTTCTCATTTAATAACCAGGATCCGACAGCTCTCTGGCACTTTTAGTATTGGCTTTAATTTTTACTTATACATTGTCCCAGTTAAATGTATGTCCTGTTGATTCAGTGTGCGTATAGATCAATGATAGTGAGTCCTTTCTTCTGACGGCGTTGCGGTGTTCCTGTATACGTGTTGCGATTCTTTTTTAAATTTTGTCCAATGTATTCCGCTGAGCACGAACTGCATGGAATGCTGTACACTGCGTTTCGTGTTTCTGCTGTCGATTATTTCTTTTTAGCATTAAAGAGGACCGTGCGTAGATTGTTCGTAGGTTTGTGTGCTATTCTGACGCCTGACTTGGCCAGGATGCGTGCTGCACCTTCAGACACCTTGTGGTGATAAGGGAGTGAGTGCCAGGTGGGGTGGGGATTCTGATTCAAGTTGATTGTTTGCTGAGTTTTATGGCGTCTTCTGTGTAAGCGCCGATTAATGAATGTTTTTGAGTATCAGTTTGAAGTGAAAAGATGGAAGAGATAGCGTCTCTATTTCATTTTTGTTTCCTTGGTATTACAATGGGTGTGGACTCTTCTGAATATAGTTTTAACACAGTTCCGTTTATGAGATAACGGGTGGTTGCTGGTGAAGTGTAATATCTTGTCTGATAGCATTCTTTACGGTAAACACTAGTGGTCAGGGTGGCGTCATTATTTCTTTCGATGTAGATGTCCAGGAAGCTGATGTGTCGGTTAATTTCTTTTTTCATTGTGAATTGGATTGCAGGGAATATTGTGTTGATGTGGTTGTAGAATTCATTCAGCTGATCATTTTTTAGTATGACGAATGTGTCGTCTACGTAGCGTATCCAAATTTTGGGTGTGAACTGGGATAGGGCCACGTTTTCAAATCGCTACATTACCAGTTCCGCTAGAAGTCCTGATAACGGCGATCCTATTGGCATGCCTTCTTTCTAAGTGTAGTATTTGCCGATGAAATGAAAGTGAGTTTATTGGCAGACTGATATTAGGTACATTATGTCTTTAATGGACAGTTTGGTTCTTGTCTCTATGGTGGGGTTGCTTTCCAGTCTCATTAATAGTGTTTCTGTGGCCAGATGAATCGGTATCATGGTGTATAGCGACACAACGTCAAACAAGACCATGATCTCGTCCTCGGCGATGGATACATCTTTCAAGCGCTGTAATGCCAACTTAGCACTGTTCACCGAATATTTTGAGTTATAAGTTAAATGTTTGAGTAACTGGAAAAGTCTTTTTGACAAGTTGTAAGATGGTCCGCCTATTAGGCTGACCACTGGTCTGAATTTCAGTGGTGTTTTATGTATTTTTGGGAGTCTGTAAAATTCAGGGCAGTTAGCATCGTTGGATTTCATTTTGTAATAATTCTGTGCATCCAGGTGGTTGTTATTTCGGAGTTTGGTCAGAGTATTGTAAAATTTAAAGCCAATACTAAAAGTGCCAGAGAGCTGGCCGAATCCTGGTTATCAAATGAGAACGCCATCAACAGACACTTGGACATAAATCCAGCATATGCAAACTTAAGAAGAACATATTCATAATAAACAAGACGTTACACCCAATAACCACGTAATTTTTTGCTATATATTGCCTTTGATTCTTGTAAGTCTAAGTAAGCATTATCCTCTGATGAAGACCCCTGGCAGGGGTTGAAAGCTCAGGAATAAAAAACTACTTTTGATACGTGATTCATTTTCTCCCTTTGTGGATCTCCAGCTGCAAATATGCAAACCGTATCACAGACCTTCTCTTCCATACTGTATATATATATTATATTATACTGTATATATATTATATAATATATATATTATATTATATACATACATATATATATATATACACGCACATATATATATGCACACATATACATATACATATTATATACATATATATGTGTGTGTATGTATGTGAAGGTCTGTGATACCATTTGCATATTTTTAGTTTATTTTAGTTATTATAAGTCCGCCACCTGTTATATCAGTCAGGGCAGCATATTTAAAAACTTTCTGGTGGCAGTACTCGATAATCCTCCGTTCCCTGTGATACTGGGTTGAGATTGGGCAGATAATAAAAGTGGTATCACACTCGCTAGTCCCACACAACCCCTAGGTCTAGTCATGGATGCAGAAACAGCATCCTCAGATACCACCACACCATGTACACAGCCAGAGGAGAAATGGAGTTCGGCATCTAACGGTAACGTGGACACACCCGGGCCATCAACGCGCGATGCGTCATCATCAGGCACTTTGTCGACATGGGATGAAACCACTCCTCTTGAGGTCGAATCTGATCCTCTCACACGTCTGCAGTTTCAATTTAGGCAGACCCCAGCTTCATTTAAAAGGGAGCAATGGAATGATGATTCCCTTAAATTTGCAAAAAATACAGTAGTTCTGATAGATGGCCAACACACACTACATCCCATGCCACAGGGTCCTCACTTTGTGTTAAATAATGACCTTTTGTATCGGGTGGCAGAACATGAGGGGGAGGTAAGGTCCCTGTTGTTAGTGCTATGAACTTATGGCAACAAGTCTGTGAACTAGCTCATACCCACCTTCTGGAAACCCATCTCAGCCCCGATTAAACTCCGATTTTTTTGGCCTGGAATAAATGAGGAGGTCTGCCGCTTTTGCCTATTCTGACTGGAATGTCAATTGCGGCAGATACGTAGGAGGGACAGTGCTCATCTAGTTCTGTTACCCTTAATTGATGTCCCATTTGAGAGAATCGAGGTAGACCAAGTGGGACCCCTACAGCCCTCAGCCAGGGGACATAAATATATTATGGTCCTGGTAGATTACGCTACTCGATATCCTGAAGCTGTTCCATTGTGCTCAGAAACATCGAAAGCTATTGGATAAGAACTAGTAGGGGTCTTTGCGAATGGCATTGCTAAAGAAATCCTGACGAATCAAGGGACGCCTTTTACCTCAGAGACGTTCAGGGAAATAGCCAAGTTACTTAAAGACTTCGGTATATCACCCTCAAACCGATGGTCTAGTCGAGAGGTTTAATCAAACTCTCAAACAGATGCTGCACAAGGTGGTCAATGAGGACGGAAGAAACTGGGATCAGCACCTCCCCCTCATCATTTTTGCATATTGGGAAGTCCTACAAGCCTCCACGGGATTCTCACCCTTTGAGTTATTGTATGGACGACAACCCCGAGGTATATTGGATATTTTATATATTTTGGATATTTTATATTTGGAGGGCTGAGAGGAGGAGGCCCTCCCCTCTACAAATATTCTTGAGTATATTGCGCAGTTAGGTGATAGATTTGAAAAAATTAGATCCATTATAAAAAATCACTTGGTGAAGGCGCAAGCAGCCTGGGTCCATTGCTATTACCGTGGTACGTCTCTTCGGGAGTTCCACCTGGGGGATCGAGTCATGATATTAGTTCCTACCTCACACTCCAAATTATTGACACATTGGCAAGGCCCATATGAAGTTATGGAGAGAAAGGGACTGGTCGATCATTTGGTTAAACAACCAAATCGTCGACCCAGAGAGTGGATTTATCACGTAAATTTTCTGAAACCGTGGAAGGAAAGGGACCCCGACCCCTCCTCCAGACGCTACCTCTTTGCTCATAAAGGAAACCTTAACTTCGGTGATAATCTGACTCGCCTACAACGACAGGAGCTTAAAGCAGCTATCCTGTCTGTCCCGGAGTTAGTAAGCCCAGACGGACCACACTGGTTGCGCATGACATATTGACAAAACCCAAGGTAATAGTCCGGGAACATCCATATCGACATTAAAAGGCAAAAAGGACAGAAGTGGACCTGGAGATCAAATGAATGCTGAATCTAGGAGTAACAGAGGAGAGTTATAGTCCTTGGTCCAGTCCTATTATATTGGTCGAAAAGACTGAAGGGAGTTGAAGGTTTTGCAATGACTTCCGTCGGCTTAACCAAGTCTCCTAATTTGATGTATATCCAATGCCGTGAGTGGACGACCTCCTCTAACGGCTAGGACAAGCCAAATTTTTGACTACCCCTGATATGACAAAGGGGTACTGGCAGGTTCCCTTAACAGACTCCGCAAAGGAAAAGACAGCGTTTAGCACCCCTAGCGGACATTGCCAGTATCGTGTTCTTCCATTCAGATTACATGGGGTACCTGCGACCTTTCAACGTCTGGTGGACAATGTGCTCCGTCCTCATAATGCGTATAGTGCTGCCTACTTAGATGACGTGGTCATCTATTCCAGCACATGGAAGGAACACCTACAGCAAGCTCAAGCTGTATTACAGACACTAGTGGAAGCCAGTCTTTGTATTAATCTGACAAAATGCTACTTTGGATTACATGAAGCCATATATTTAGGTTACCTAGTGGGCTGAGGTATGGTTAGACCACAATGCTCCAAAGTAGATGCCATATTAAACTGGCCCCATCTGATGACCAAGTGGCGGGTACAAGCCTTTCTTGGCTTAGCAGGCTACTATCGCCAGTTTATACCCCATTTTTCCGAGAGAGTGATGCCCTTGACTAATCTTACAAGGAAGGGGAAACCAAATCATGTGGTATATGATGATACAACAGAAGCTGCATTTAGTGACCTAAAATAGGCTTTTACATCATCTCCAATATTGAAAGCAACTGATTTTTCTGTGCAGTTTATCATCCAGACTAACGCTTCAGAAACATGTCTTGGAGCCGTGCTGAGCCGAAGCATCAACGGAGTAGAACACCCCATTATGTACCTGAGTTGGAAACTGTTGGACTATGAAACCAGGTATGTGGCATTGGAGCGGAAAGCTTTAGCAATTAAATGGGCGATTACTCAACTGAGGTACTACCTCTTGGGTGTGAGTTCACCCTGGCGACAGACCATGCGCCTTTACAGTGGATGGCCCTACACAGGGACTCAAAACCATGAGTCACAAGGTGGTTTTTAGACCTGCAGCACTACATGTTTTGGGTCATTTATTGTTGAGGTGTACTGCAGGCCAATGCCGATGCCCTTTCCCAGAGCAACAACCTCAGGGACAGGTACGCCTGACTCATTGTGTCTTGGCTGAGGGGGTCGCCGTGTCACACGTGTGTGAGTAGGAAGGAGCTGTGTGGACCAAGTGAAGGCAATTCCACACCAGGCCAGGGGGTAGCAGGGTGCACTAAACCTTCTTCTGTTGCCTCTGCAGTCCATAGACGAGAAAAACTGCCTGATTCAACCTTGATGATATCACTTCTGGTTCCGGCACCCAGAAGAACATCATTTCCAGTTCCAGCACCCAGGAGAATGCCACTTCTGGTTCGCCATGTCACTTCCAGTTCTGGCCTTTAAAGCCGCCATGTTTTCACTAAAAAAATCAGTTCAGTTGTGGACTCCAACCGATGCACATCAGTGCCATTTTCATACCCTTTTTGCAGCCAGGGATATTATATGGGCAGCTGCCCCAAACCTTTATGAGTGTGTCGAGTCTGTTTATTTCACAACATATATATACACACACATACACACTCTGTGTACACTGTACACAGACAGATAGAAAAGGTACTATATAATAGACAGGTAGATATAAGAAATTGAACTCAGTTTTGCTGACAAGCACTTTCATTGTTTTCTGTCACATGCAGTTAGTGTAGTTAGTGTTTTTTGGGAGATGCTAGCTATGTACTTACTTCACCTTGTGGCAGAACCAGAATAAAATTGAGCCACACATAGTTCTTCAAAGAAGATAAAATGAAAACTTTGGATTTATGACCAGTTGCCAACATCAAATCAGCTACTAAAACCTAGTGGGGAAGTCAACTCTACTGCATGGATGTGAAGGTAACAGCTCCAAAAGTTTAGTTATCTACACTAGTTGCTCTGGTGATTATGTCTTTCCATGAGGACTTGTAAACTATTAAATGATAACAGCTTTGAGCTTTAGGATTTCTTGAGGATTTTGGACACAAGCTAACAAGGGTAGGCTACTTAATTATTATCCATGTTATTTTAATATTCTGAGTCATCAAATTAAGAAAGGCATAAATGCTAGAAAAGTTCTCTACCAGTTCTGATTTCAACCAACCAGTCCAATTAGGGACACAAATACAGTCACTGCTTATTTTTCTATTAAATTAATTCTTACTGAGGAAAATATAATTTCAAAAGATGAATATTCCAGGATAAACACCCTACCAGGAAACAGGTGATACAACACATACACAAAAAAATATTGACATAAATGAGAATAAACTCAGTCAACCTGACTGCATGTCTTTTTATTGTTGGAAGCAACACATATCCTTAGAGGAAATTTGCACAAACAAAAGCAAAACAAGGAGATGCTGCACATATGACATATCCCCAGAGGCTCAATCACTAAGAGATGTCAACAAAACTTGCCGTGCTGGCACTTTGTGAACCCAGCAATGCACTATATGCAAATGAGAGAAGATGCTCTAAAGTATAGAGAACAAAATCACACAGAAGACAATGGGTTGGAAAAGGGAGAAAATTATATACCATTGCTTTTTAAGATACAATAGAAATATCTGTACTTAAGTCCAACAGCCAAACAAAAACGAAAAACAAAGCCAGCTTTGTTTACTCAAAGTTGGGTCTTTATGCAGGGCATAAAGTCTAACAGGTGCAAACTCATATACAAACACCAACAGTCACTTTTACAATGCCAATTTAGAGACAACTAACTTAACATGCAAAGTGTAGACAAACAGGAACCAAGCAGTGATGGAAAGAAAGAACTTGGGAAACATGAGGCAGCAGCACTAAACACTGTAGTATCATGCTACCCCATATTTCTCATGTTGGACTCAAATGTCCTAAAGACTGAAGAATTTATAATTTCCAAAAATAATGAATATAATAATTAACATCTCACAGATACATAATATGATTGATTTTCAGAGACATACAAAGTTGCATCTAATGACCTAAACCAGTGTTTCTTAAACTATGGGTCACAGATATGATTGTGATGGGTCGCCACATGTCAAATTAGCCAAGTTAGTCTAAGTGTGAATTCTGCCTTGAATGGTATACCATCTTATTTAGCCTAATATTCATATCAGTAGTATGTTTGTTGAACCATTCAGAACTGTAACAACAACAGAAGATACCAAAACTGTGAAACAGGCTGTAGAGTGGGCGTTTGATGTTCAGAACTTCAGTTGGCAGCAGTAAACATTTCAGAATGGCCTTTTCATGGAATTCTACTTCAACATTTACCTGTATAAAATTCAAAAAGTGCATACATTTTTTAGTAAAAATTTAGCTTTGTGACTCTACCACTTGTTCTTAGTTTACTGAATTGTTAAATGAAAACTGGGACATAGAGAATGCTTTGCAAAATTCTTTTAGAATAATGTTATAATAGTTAAGCTCATTTGAAAAGCATTATAAAAACATGGTGGTAAAAAAGGTAAATTAACAGTGTTGATTTTTTTTTTCCCACTTCCTCATCCAGCACAATGACAGAGTACAGCGCATAATGTGCTAATCACCTGGCAATACGTTGCCATTCACTGGTCCCATGATTAGTACATAGCAAACCAGATTTTCTGTTTTTAGAAAATTCTTATGTCAATCATATTGTTTATTTCATCATATCATTCATTCCACTTATTTACTGCTTCACTTCAATGTCCTGTTTTTGAATCCGGTATCTGAAACAAATTTTACATTTTGAACAAAAGACTCTTATTATGCTAACTGAACTGGAATATCTCAGTTTAACGAGGGGTTCTCTGGTTTGGCCAATCATATTGTGTTTTAAAAAATCATCATAACCTCATGCTGCACCTGTTATAAAGGAAAATGCACTTCTCTCAGCTGAACTAAAACTCACACTAAGCACTTGTGCTGGCAGTGACATGCCTCTGAAATCTATTCCCTATTTTTAATATATATTTTTTATTAACAATACGTTTGCTTTCCACTTTTCTGTTTTAGCAGCATTCATGTAAGAAGTATGCTTGGAAGCAAAAACCTTTACTATTTTATAATATATGGCCATGGTTACTTGTATGGCTCTGTGGTCATTATGACACTAATCCTCTTTTTGAGTCCTAGGATTGTATCGGTTTTCTTATTTGGGTCCTTGTATCAAAACGTTTAAGCAACCTAGACATTAAACATTAAAATGTTTCCTATTCTGGGCATCAAAAATAATGACATAGATAAATGTTCCAGATATAAGGAGCCAAGAAACCTATCCAGGGTGATAAAGCAAATAATTATTAGGGCACATCTACACTATCTGATGAACTTATGAAATATATCAACAGTCTAAATAACTCCACCAAAACATTTTTAAATAAGAGGCCTTTATTATTTTGTTTTAGAGCAAGCTATGACAAAAGCTGAAGATTTTGGGATACCTGGAACAAAGGCTACAGAACTCTTATTTTGGAATAACATTTTGGAACACAAGAAAGGAATAGTATACAAGAAACTGAACCAAAGAGCATCTGTCAACCACTGCAGTTTTTCTGTAATTTTTGTTTAACATTATCTTTTAGCTTATTCACTTAGACTGACAAACACATTTGGTCTTTCCTCTCACCAGCAGATAGTGTTTTTTGAGACTGGCTAGCTATGCACTTACTTCCCCTCATGACAGGACCAGAATAAAAATGATCTGATTAACAATCAGTGTGAAACATCAAATCAGCTATTAAAACCTAGTCAGTGTGAAACATCAAATCAGCTATTAAAACCTAGTCAGTGTGAAACATCAAATCAGCTATTAAAACCTAGTGGGGAACTCATCTCTACTGCAGAGAAGTGAAGGTAACAGCACCAACAGATTTGCTACCTACACTAGATGCGCCAGTGAAGCCCAACACAGGTTACATCTTTACATGGAAGACTTGAATGAAGCTATCAAATGCTGACAGCTTTGAGCTTTAGCAACACATGAGGATTTCACACACACAAGCTAACTAGGGTATGTTACTTAATTGTCACGCATGTTATTTTACAACTTAAGAAAGGCACGATAGTAGCCAATTCACTACTAGAAAAGTTCTGATTTCATCCTAACAGTCAAACTGGGAACACAACATGCAAGCACATATATTGATATAAATTAGCATGAACTCAATGAACCTGACTGCAAGAAAATTTTTATTAACCCAACAATGCATTATAAGCAAATAGAAGGCACTCAACAGTACAGTGAACAGCATTGCACAAAAGTTTGCTATTTTGGATACATTATAACTACTTCCTGAAGCTGTACCATGCAACAAAGAACCAAAAAAAATCTTTGTTTATTCAAAGCTGGGCCTCCATGAAGGGACACACACACACACACAAAATCTACAATGAGCTCCTCTGTCACTTGAACTCATACAGTATGTCCCATTCATATATCCCATTCCGTTTCCCTCCTAAATACCTCTCTAGCAGATCCTGGTATGTGGCTGCTCTCCACGTTAAGCGATTCATTCTTCTGAGTCACTATCAAAAAGAGCCCATCCTCACAAAATTATCTGGTGATCTTTTCGCCCTGCCAGTATGTGGTCTGCATGCATGAAGCTATACTCACTCTAATGAGGCTTAAAAATACACTTGTGAGTGAGACAGCCTACTGGCCACTTTTTTATCAAAGGCATTCTGACCCTGAGTGAGCCAATCAGCCATGATGTGCACAAACACTTGCGGGACAATTTGACCTTTGCTGTTTGCATGGATTTTTACAATTCAAATGAAGAGAACTCTTTGTGTGTATGAGTTTGTGCCTGCTGTACTGGCAAAATATTTAGTATTTTATCTCCCCACATTTCCTAATAAATATAGACTTAATGGGTAAGACATATACATGTCAACCTCTCATGTCAAATAAATCCTATATATACTGTAACTACAACATCAGATACATTTTGAATTTTTTCTAACATGTGGTGCACATTTTACAGTATAAAATATTCACTCCATTACCTAGCATCTTGAAGGTCCAAAGCAAAATTAACAAAGCCATATACAGGTTGGTCCATGTGTTCAAAATGTCTTGGTAAACAGCAAACAGGTTATTCCAAGCCTGGAAAATAAATGAATAAACACTTACGAAAGACTGTAAAAGTGTGAGAACAAAAGAAGGAAGTAATGGTGCAAATATCCACCAGTACCTGACACTTGATCTAAAAGGTCAATGAATGGAAAAAAATAAATAAAAAATGAAATCTTAGAAGCATCCCTCAGACCAGGCCCACATACCTCTTGTGCTCAAATGTCTTAAAACAATAGCATCTTTGGAACACTTAGTGGAGCGCTTGCCATATGTTCATTCAAGTAAGAACAACTCATCTTTGAAAAGCAGTTAAACTACAATATTTTGGTTGACCAGTGTCACTAAATTATTTGTATGTCTAGCCCTCAATGAACTGGCATTGAAGCATGTAAGATAGTACTCAATTCATTTCATTCTTTTTAAGCACACTTCCTCTGAGCCCAAGACACTATCTCTCTATTATAAAAAAAATCCTGGGAGTGAGACTAGGGAGACGAGACGTGATCTTCTCAGAAGACAATTTGACGTCCCGCGAGAGACACTTTAACATCATGCAAAGACAATATGACGTTCCGTGAGAAACACTTTAACATCCTGTGAGACAAGGCAGTGAGACAACATTTAAATCAAGTTCACGGACATCTAACCAAGCAGTTGCTGGAATGCTTTTGGCAGACAGACATCATGTGCTCCCAGCTCTTAAAACAACAACAAGTGACAAGCAGAATAGGCAGCTTGCCAGCAGCAGCAGTAGGAAGCCAGCAGATGATCCGACCGCTTCTCCATAGCATGCGTTCAGCCTCCCCTTCACAACGCGAGCGGCAGAGACACGAAGTGGCAAAAGGACAGCTGCTGTACAGGCTTTGAAGTGACTGACGTGCAGCGTGACAAAAAGAACATGCAGCATGCCAGCAGCAGCAGCAGGAAGCCAGCAGATGATCTGACCGCTTCTCCTTAGCATGTGCTCAGCCATCCCCCCTTCACAACACGAGCAGAGTTATACATCCTGTGAGAAAGATTTAACCACGCCCAGGGCCGGAAATAAAGGACAAGTATTGTTTTTACAAAATTTTTAAAGTAAAAGTGAAAATAATGCATATGTAATAATTCCCATGACAATAACTATCTCTTTAAATTGTACATCCGGTAAACCAAACCTGGGGGTGGGCGAGCGAAGTGAGCAGGGGGCCAAGCCCCCTTGTACATTATTATAAACATAGTATAGGAAAAGGGTGCAAATAAACATAATACATAACGCTGATGCATGAACAGAAAACCTTAATGCAGTATGGACAATATAATATACTGTTCATACAAACATACCCAACGATACACAGTTTGTATACACATACTGTATATTACAGAGTGGTTTTACAACCCAACTGTCCATGATCAGCAGTAATCTGAAAACGGTCTGTCAATAGTCAAAAAATATTTTTTTTATAAAAGTGTCATGTTTCAGGCAGGGTGTGTTGCTTGGCTTATGTTTATTTTCCAGTGTTCTCTTTGTACATTTTGAAGTTTTCTTTTTTGTGTTGATTACATTTGTAACCACTGCTTTATTTATTCAGGAAGACATCCTTTCCACTGTTGCACCACCAGGAGATGTTCCTGGAACAATGGAGTGAAACAGCAATGGGGTGGCTCCCAGCTGATGACTTCAGAGTTGGCCCAAGGGCACAATAAAAGGTGCAACAGGCAGCAATGTCTTGCAGGTTTTTGATCTACCTATATACCTGCTTACTATTAAGAACATCTAATTATCAGCTAACCTGGGACAAAAAAAGACTACAGAACCTCTTATTTTGGACCAATTAAATATACTGGGACACAAGAAAGGTACGGCTATATAACTGTATGAAAGAAGCTGAACCAAAGAGAAACTGTCAGGTTTTGAAGCCAGATGATGGTTAGGAAGGAAGTTAGTGGTTAGGAAGGATGATTAATTTTACTCATTTACACTTTGCACGAAAATAATAAAGTTTACCATGTTGAGATGCGTAGAGGTTGGGGTTGGAGGAACCCATGGAGTTTTTTGCCTGGGGCCCCCTTAATCCCTAGTCCACCGCTGGTTGTTACCCCTGACTACAACTTTTCTCCAAAAGAAGAAACTTCCACCACCTCTCTGATGATGTCCAGTTATACTAATGTCATCAGACAGTCATTATTGAAAATTATAAAGGCAATTAATACGGTGGATGGACATTGTTACTTTAAAGTAAGTTCTTCAACAAGGGAAGGGATTAGATGGAAAATGGTAAAGGGCAAATGTAACAAAATTCATCTTCTCAGAAAGAACCACAGATACATAGAATAAACCACTAAGTAGTACTGAGTGGTTCAACTTCTTGACATTTTGCAGAAGTTAGAGCAATAGGGATTGACAATCCAAGTTTGGCTGAATGGCTTGTTCTTGTAAATATTTTTCTTTAACTAGCCATCAGTTTCTGATTTGGCACAAATCCAAAGGGGAATGCACCTAACATTCAAACCTCGAACCTAAGAATGATGAAGTTTAGTTTTCAATGACTATCTGTTATCAAACCCCATCAATCTGGTTCAGGATCACGGAAACTAAACCCTTGGTAATATCACGCAAAAGGCATGAATCAGCCGTTATGCAGGGTGCCATACATCACACCAATGGAGCTCATCACAGTGGTTAAATACAATACACGTTTACTAAATTAAATAGAGCCCATAATAATCCATAAATGAAACAGCTTCCTATAAATGTGCTTCTGACTCCCATAATGGTAAAACCGGGATCAGAAAACTGATTGATAGAAGGATCCAAGGAAAACTGGCAGTAAACCATATCCTAGTTTGCACTGGTCATGCCCCAAATGTAAATCTAGACCAGATGGAAGACTTGAGGGGATTTTCTTCAAAACATCCCTGCTATGAGAAGAGCAAGCAATACGTATGCTATATATAGAAGTGTTATTTAATTTAAAAAAGCAAATGTGAAAATTGTCAGAGTATGCACAGAGTTGGTTACGTAAATCAAACAAAAGTTAAAAATAAGCCAGCCTTAAAGCAGAAATAATGACGGCTTTAAAAATAGAGATAAAAAGCTTCATTGCATTTTTTCACACTCATAGCTTAGGCATTGCAGTTTACAGCTGTCAAATATTCAATATATTTTTTATTACAAGTCATCCTGTTGAAATGTCAAGCAATATGTACACATCTACAATTAAAATTTGAAAAAACATGCATTTATTTACACATTTACATGGCCATCCAAATACACACACACACACGCACACACTATATCATATGTATGTATGTACAGTATGTGTATATCTTATATATAAA
The DNA here is from genome assembly GCA_026402145.1 of Polypterus bichir lapradei. Classification (NCBI taxonomy): domain Eukaryota; kingdom Metazoa; phylum Chordata; class Cladistia; order Polypteriformes; family Polypteridae; genus Polypterus; species Polypterus bichir. The sequence goes on along the minus strand of JANRMT010062803.1, from coordinate 3,437,575 downwards.
CGTCTAAGCATGGAAGTGTGTGTGACTGTCCGGCCTGGAAGTGAGAGGTGGAATCGGAGTAAGGGCTCCACCTCCGAGGAAACAGAAAACTCGCTTAGCCATTAATAACACAAGCAGGGCCAGCACGCAAAACGGTATCCCTTTTATTTTTCCTCCTGCTGCTAATGCACAAGTGATGCGAGCACATCGTCAAAACAAATCCCCCTAAGACAGAGAAGCCCAGAGTAGTTCCTTTCAATTACCTGACATCTGAACATTTCAGTTTTTTTTTCTGAAGATTTCAATACTTTCTATGACCCCAGGCTTTTTACAGCACAGGCTTACACAGCTAGTATATATATATTTATTTATATGCATGTGTATATGTGTGTACATATATAAATATTAATATACATATACAGTATATACACACATACACTATTTATATATATATATATATATACACACACACAATATAGATATGTTTATGTATATGTATATATGTACACACACACACTCAGTTTTCAGCCTCATCTTACTTGTCACTACTCACATTTCAGTCTACTTTTCACACTGAAACAGCTTTAACTCATGTTACCAATTATAGTTTAATGTCTTCTGATTAAGGAAATGCTATACTTATGTTATTATTCTTTACATTATAGATCACTGTTATTTGATAAAAGTACCTCAGTTCTTGAGTTTTAATTTTTGTATCTTTCAAATTGATTTTAAGTATGTGCATAAATATGATGATACTATTGCATTCAGTAGTCCTATGCCCTCATTTTATTTAATCAGCATGAAATTTAAGAGTTACATTTTTAAAAAGCCTGTCTTTTACCGCAGTCATTGTATGACTATCTAAAACCTGCCTTTAACAGCTAAAAGTTTTAAAACCTTTTTGACTTCTTTACAGTAGCCAGCATACACTCATGCATTTATTCTTAGCAGAACTGACTGTTGCTTTGGCCTTAGTTTCAGAAACAAGCAACACCCAAAAAAAAACCAGATATAACAATATCTGCCTTGACAGGCATGGTTAATACCTGCTCAGTTGTACTGTGCTTACATTTAAAGACATTGACTTTTGAATAGAACAAATCCAGCTTGTTGTGTCCCCCTGGTTAAGTCAACAGCATTGTAGGGTCAGAATGATTCATTCATTAAAATATTAGTACAGAGTCTTCCTGAGTTAATGAACTTATCTAACTAGGCAGTAACATTGACAAATTCAGTTAGTATTTCAATGACTGGATAATACATTTTAGTTTTAATTGTAAAAGGCTCACATTTTCACCATTATGCATTCCCTCATTTCCAGCCCCTCTTTACATCTTTGTCTGAAAACACAAAGTGAGAAACTGACCAACAGTTAAATAAAGTCTGAAATAAAAAGTTTAAACTGGTTCTCCACAATAAACAAATGCCAAAGTGCCTGAATTTGCTGTGACTCGCCACAACATGTACTGTAACAGTTTACCCAACCTATTTAAAAGTGATCCAGCATTCCACATTTATGGAGACAGGCCCGTTTCTGAGTACTTTCCACCTTACTTTTATCCTTACTCTGCATTCTTTACATCTTTGGCGAGCGACCCCTGCGATAAGATGCAACAGGCAGCAGTGATCACAGTTCTACCAGCCAAGTACAGGAACATTTAATATATCCCACTTTATGTTCTCAGTGTCTTTTACATTCTCAGATGTTGTAGTCATTAGATTCTTCCAATCCTCTTCACTCACTCTGTGACAACTTTCAAGCTCAAAGCTTGTCCAAATGGCAGCTGATATGGGCCGACCACTTGGGTCTCGGATGAAAGCAGCATATCTTTGATTTAAAAATGTTATTTATGATTAATAATAACATGTCAGATACCAAATATTAATATTAATAGTAATTAAATAAACTGATTAATAATCAGAAAAAAGAAAGCTATCCCACTAAAAACTAAGAGAGAGAGAGAGAGAAAAAGAGCTCCTTTAAAAGGCAGTGCCTAGAAGTAGACCGTCAGACCCATAGTATCCTGCTATAGCAGTAGGGGCCACTGATAGTAGGGGCCGCAGAACTACTATTCCTACCCAAGGGAACTAACACAACAGACTTTTGGAGCTTTGGTTTTAACCAATAAAATTATTTAATCTGCTTCTTATCACACAGTCTAACATATATTTATGTTGAAAGCTTAGGATGGGAGAGCACACAGTTAGCCATAAGCCATTAAAACTCTGACTCTGTCCGAATGCAGTTTTTGTCTGCTATAACTAACCGTGAAGCCAGAGGTTTATTTTCTCTGTAAATGTTGGTGTCTTCATTTTTTTATTTTGCTGTCATTCGTAGTCAACTGAACATATCTTAATTATAGCAGTAGTGGGTTTTATACATTATATTGACTTGTTTTATCTTAGTAAAATTGCTTTGTTTTACTGTGTTTAATGTAAATTGTGATTTCATGTATACAAAGGCTGTATGGTTTATCATGTAGCATCAATACTTTATAATTGTCAACATGTTCAAGCACTTTAAGCCTATACTTGGTTAAAGTAAGCTATGCAACACACAAAAAACAATGTAGAAAGAAACAATTTTTAAAACCTTGCTTCTAAACAAGTTTGCATCTACCCGTTGTCTTGAAGTCCTTTATGACTCTGCCCTTCGATTTGGCTATCCAATGAGTGAATAAGTGATTCAGTTTGAGATAATCAGCCTTCTTTATCTTGGCATAGCAACCCTCACGGGAAAAAAAAACATTTGATATGCCCAGCATGTAACTATCCTCAAATAAAGTTATGATTTAAGCAATAAAAATGTGCAGCATATGAAATAGTGGAATTACATCTTAGTGAAAATTATTATATAATCCTTCACCAACTGTGCTGCAGTCAGGGAACAATTGTGCTAAAAAAAAAAAAAACTCTAAGAGAAATGTCTACTACAGTAAGTTTGCTCAAATGCAACCACCTCCTAGGATTTAATTGTGCTAATATGTGTGCTAAATTTCATTCGGAATGGGAGATTTGTTTTTTGAATTATCATATTCAAAGACTCCCTTCTTTTCTCACACAGACATCGACATCACTGCTAAAGCAGTCAAATTGCATTCAAGGAATTCATAAAGCTCATAAATCTGTTGAAAAGTTTATGGTGAAATTTTGACCACACCACAATACTCTCAATGTGTGTACATCTGTGGAGAGAGAAACACAGGGGGAGATTAAAAAAAAAAAATTTTTTTTACAGAAGCAATAAATAAATACATAAATAGATAAATAAATATATGCACACACATTATTGTCTGAACATATACCAAAAAGACTAAAAAGGAAAGAAAATTTTAAAAAGAAAGAAAACGTCTGACTTGGCTGTCACAGTCAAAGTGAGGCATTATGCAGACATATTGCATTTGGTAGAAAGAAGCCCCAGTAGTGTTTATGGATACACGCTGAATAATTTGTTGGCTGAAAGCCCTCAGTGTTAGCGTGTCAGAGAAAGAATTTGCAGCATTGTTCATAATGGCACTCAGTTCTGTTTTAATTCTCTCATTCTCTGCTACCTCTACAGCATTCAGAGTGTGTCCTATAACTGAGCCTGCCCTTTTAATTGGCTTGTTAACTTGGTGGGCCTCTTTTGAATTCATTGTCGCCAGTCCAGCACACCACAGCAAAGAAAATTGCACTGGCCATCACAGAGTTATAGCAGATGTGAAGGATGTCATTACCCACATTAATGGAACGCAGTCCCCTAAGGAAGAATTGCCTGCTCTGCCCTTTCTTATATGGTTCCTGTATTTTCTGTGTCCAGTCCAACTTGTCACTGATGTGGACCCCCAAATACCTGTAGGAGTGGACCACCTCTACATCCACTTCCTCAACAGTGACCTGACATGGAAGGTCTTTGGTGAGGCAAAAATCTAAAACCAGTTCCTTGGTTTTGCTGATGTTAAGTTGCAGACAACTCTCTTTGCACCAAGAAACAAAGTTCTCCACCTGACTCCTATATTCTGTCTCATCTCCCTTTATCAATATTCCCCATATATGCTGAATCATCTCAGAATCTCTGCCATTGACATTACCTGCTGTTGTATTTATAGTTGGGAGTTGTGCAGAGTAAAACATAATAAAATAAAAGATAACACTATAAAATATGCACTGATAAAATGACAAGCCATAAAAAGTGGATTAGTCATAAAATAAGGTGACTGCAATGGACTGGTGCCCAAAGCTGCCCTGACAGGCTTTGAACTAACACAGCATCATGTTGGATTTTGCAGATATGGCAAGGTTAAGTTATAATAATATTAATACAACTACAATCCCAATTCCAAAAAAATTCGGGCGCTGTGTAAAACGTAATTAAAAACAGAATGCAATAATTTGCAAATCTCATAAACCTATATTTTATTCACAATAGAACAAAGAAAACATATCAAATGTTGAAAGTGAGACATTTTATTCTGTTTATTCTATATTTTTGAGAAACAGATTAAAGCTGCAGTAAAGGTCCGTGTACTTTTTGGTATTTGAAATTTCATTTTAGAAGCAAAAACGAAAAAATGAAAATGAAAGGAATATACTGTATAGATTTAGATTTTTGATTAAAGAATAAAATGAGGGAAAATAAGGTATTTTTTAATTCTATGGTAACAAATAGCAGTCATAAACTGAAAATTACGTATACTTTTCTGGATTTATTTGTGATTCAAATAATGAAAGTGTAATAGCTCAAAAACAACAAAACAGATTCATTTTCGTTGCCTGAAACTAGAAGTACTTCTTCTACAAGATTTTTGTTGCCACCTGTGAACAGTCCTCCTCACAACACATCGATCGACGGCCTAGAAGTTACACTGGCATCAGCAGAGGATGGACCATTATGTTGTTTTTCGGAACAGTAAAAGAGTGACACTCTGGGACGAGGACATGACTGCAGAAAAACTGAGTCGCATCTTTCAGGTAAAAATACAACGTTGTTGTTGTTACAACAAAATAAAGGGCGTTTTCTTCTTCTTGTTTCTTGCATTTTTCTTTTCTGATGTGCAAAAGAACAAAAGGAAAAAAGTAATTGTTTTGCGTTTTTTATTTTTCCCTTTTAAGCTGAAAATCAAATAAGTGTCTGTTTTTCTTTTTTAAATGAAATTTTCTGATACGAAATTCCAAATACCAAAAAGCACACGGACCAATAAAGAGTTGCTTTTTGTAGCTTCGACTTTTAGCTAACGTTAAAAATACTTTTTTTCCTCCTCGGGATCTTGAGAAAGCTAATCATGCTTTTATCTTTTCTTGGCTTGATTACTGCAACTCATTGTATTCTGGGATCTGCAAACCCCTGACCCACAGGATGCAGCTGGTTCAGAATGGTGCTGCCCGTTTTTGGTTGGAGCAAGGAAGTTTGATTCTGTTTCTCCTATATTAGCTTCTTTACACTGGCTGTCTGTTAGTTTCAGAATTGATTTTAAAATTTTTCTGCTAGCTTTTAATTTCATTACATGGGTATGCTGCCTGCTCATCTGAATTGTGCATTTTACACCAGCCATCCAGAGAGCTTAGATCTACCAGTCAGTTTTCTCTTATGGTCCCTCGCACTAAGGGGGACAGGGCTTTTGCTGCTGCTGCACCTCATCTGTGGAACTCTTTACCTCATTACATTAAGGAGTCACCATTTGTACTCCCTAGCTTTCAGTGACCTTCACTGATACTGATGGTTGCCCTACTCTCAGTCATCTTCTTTCTTTTCTTTTACTCAGAATTTCATTGTACTTTATTTCTTTTTTTATTTATGTTCATTGTATGTTTTAATGTAAAGCACTTTGGCTACAGCATTACTGATATTGTTTTAAATGTGCTCTATAAATAAACTGATATTACATTTTACTGTTTCATGACAAATATTAGTTCATTTTGAATTTGATGGCATCAACATATCAAAAAAAGGTTGGGACGAGTGCAACAAACTGCTGGAAAAGTAAGTAGTACTAAAAAGAAACATCTAGAGGAACATTTTGCTCTTCACTATGAGCTCTTAACTATGATTTCCAGTCCTGTTCAAAAGGCACAAGGAAGCCACACCTAACGAGTAGTGATATCACATCTGCTCCTTCTGGACTTCTCCCTCCCTTCTTTTCCCTGGACTATAAAGATTGTCTAAACAGAAAACTGGGCAGCAAACCACAAAGCTAAAGGAAGCACAGATCTCAACATAGATAGATAGATAGATAGATAGATAGATAGATAGATAGATAGATAGATAGATAGATAGATAGATAGATAGATAGATAGATAGATAGATAGATAGGGCACTATTACATAGATAGATAGATAGATAGATAGATAGATAGATAGATAGATAGATA
>JANRMT010062803.1:3410916-3431236 GCA_026402145.1 Polypterus bichir lapradei | reverse complement strand
ATAGATAGATAGATAGATAGATAGATAGATAGATAGATAGATAGATAGATAGATAGATAGATAGATAGATTTGTACAGTTTTTTACAGTGAAACAAATAGGATTGCAGCTTCACTAGTACAATGAGGCCTGTCGATGTTTCCCTTTCATTTTTTGCCACAGCAGAGCACAGGTTTCAGGTTGCAGCTTTTAATAACTGTTTGCTGAGCCACAGATCACAGTGAAAGTGAAAGGCACCTTTGTAAAGCTAAAGAACAAGGCCGACCCAAGTTGCCATCTTTTGCGGCTTTCTTTATCAGGCCGCAGAGTGGCTGATGATCATTATATCATAACATGCATGTCAACCAATAGCTTATATCGCACATACTACATTCTGGCCCACATCCAGAGCCACATCCCACGATAGTGCAGTCACTTGTTAATTTAATTTTGTGACTAATCCCTGAGAAATAAACACAAATTAATTTCTATTCCATGTTCACTGCACTGGTGTAACAGAAGCAGTGACAAATTCAGCAGGTAAACACCGAAATTAAAGTACACAACATTTGCCTATCCAAAAAACAGAAAAGGGTCTTTAGGAGTGTTGCACTGCAGAAAGGGAGTAAAGTAAAGTAAAAAAAATTGTGCAAAACACCTTTAGAATATGTAGAGCATTTATTAAGGTTGTCCTTTGGAAATTTCAATATTGTTCAGTGATAACTTCTTCTGCTCTCCATAGTCAGGGGAAGGATTGTACAATCTGAATTTGAAATAGAAGTACTGTAGTACTATGTACAGTATCTTGCTGATTTGTAATTTACTCATTGTAAACCAATCCTTGACACAAATCAATAAAATATATAAAAAGATTGATTTCCAAGCCTTCAAAGTTGTCTAAAGGGTGTTGGAAAGACCTTACCCAGTATAACCTTATTGTCTCAGTGAAAGGACTGCCCACAATACACTGCTGCCCACAATTTCACTTCCAGCTTAATGGCACTACCCTGTACCAGATCTCAAATGTGATTGAACATAATGGGCTAACCTCCTTGAATCTATGAAGTTAGCTAGACGCTTCTACCAGGTTGGTAATGTTAGCTGAATCCTGGATTCAGTTGGGCAAACCCAGTGCCATAGCACTTAAAGTTATGTAAACCTCTCCCTGTTTCCCCCAATGCAAAAAGAACTTAGTAATTTCTCTCCTATTGCATGGGAAGGGTGACAGCAATATCTATAAGTAAATGGCCTAAAAAACAATTCCATCTTACTCATGGATTTAGAAAAAATGAGATGTACTCAAAATTTTAGCACATATACATTCTCATAATAAAAATAAATTAACCAATAAACAAAAGAAAATACAACCTTGTCACGCATTATTCAGCAAGCATTCTACTTTTCAATCCAAACAGCAATGTATTGAACTTTAATAACTCTTCAATTACGTAAAAAGATAGAGAGAAGAAAAAGGATACACACATACCATATATACTCGCGTAAAAGTCGGGTCTTGAAACCTGAAAAATCAATGATAAAATCAGACCCCGACTTATACGCCCGTTCAAAAATGCGACACTTAATTTTTTTTTTTTTTTACATCTTCTTGCCTCCTCCAACCTCACACACTTTCTCAGATGCATCGAATTTTGTTGCAGCAGCGCAGTTACCAATTTCTTTCACTACTTCAACGATGTTTAAATTAAAACCAGCTTCATATTTTCTTCTGATGCTCCATCGTAGATAAGGAATGCTCTTACGATAAAGGTGTATGAGGGTGTGAGATACAAAAAACATAAAACAGTGCAAACATTTCTTCGGAATAGTTCGGGTATTACCGTGTGGTCACGCAGGCACAATAGAGAAAGAGAGACAGAGAGGTTAGGAGCATGCGCTGATAAAGCAGATTGCCACACCCACATAGAAAAAAAAGCCAGTGTTCTCCGTGATTACTCTCTCAGGTGGGCGTTAGCATATCATAATCTCTTGTACCAATAGCGTGAGTTTTCCGCATTCGACTTATATGACCGACATTATAAAATATCAGAAATTATACTGCAAAAGCAAGTCCCGACTAATCCATGGGAGAACTTATCCATGAGTATATACAGTATATATTTATGATTTTATAATAGTAAAGTAACTGGTGTCTTTAAAGTTTGTGGTAGTTATCCATCATTGGCACGCATTAGAGATCAGATGAAATGATGACAAAGAAAGAACATCCTTTACATCCTTATTGTTTGCAACAAACTGCATCTGGATGAAAAATTAAAGATGCACAATTCCTAGTAGTGCTTTAAACTCGTTAAAGCTCATTGCCCAGACTTTAATATTCCCGGTCTGTTTAAGAAGCTTTGCTCGTCTTTCTTGACTCTAACAGACCATTGTAAGTGCCACTTCTTCCAGATTCCCATTAGCTCACGACCATGATGCCAGACCCCCAATTCATTTTCAAATCGGTTCACCAAATCATTCAAAAGCTTTCACATCCTTCTGAAGTCCTGTGTTTGTCGTCTTTTATTTTTTTCCTTAATCACTTTTTTTACTATGGTTCTTGTTCTTTTACATTCACACCCAACTCACAAAGAAAAAAATTTATCGCAAGCCCTCTCTCCATGCACCTCTCACTACTGCCATTCTTTTTTTTCTTTTCCTTTCACACCTTCCTTTTCTGGCTTACCAACAAATCAGTCCCAAGCATAACTACCTTGAGGAACAGAAATTAGTCTTCTAATAAACATTTTCCTTCGTTTAAACAATAAAACAATTTATTTTGAGCTGATGCAAATGTAAATTAAGAAAAATAATTAATCTATATGTAAAATAAATAATATATGAGCAAACATGTATTTATTGGGTGGCATGGTGACAGCACTACTGCCTCACAGTAAGGAGACCCGAGTTGACGTCCCAGATCCTCTCTGTGTGAAGTTTGTTTCTTCTCCCCATATCTGTGTGGGTTTCCTCCAGATGTTCCAGGTTTCTCCCACAGTCCAGAGACATGTAAGTTAGGTGCAGTGGCAATATTAAATTGGTCCTAGAGTCTGACTGGTATGTGTGTGTTAACCGTGTCAGGAGGATTGTTCAAGCCCTGCGCTAGGTGGGATAGGCTCCAGCACCACCCTTGACCCTGTTCAGGTATAAATGGGTTAAAAACTGACTGCATTTATTTTTATTTTTTTTCCCATATCTAAGTTTCAAATAATCTTCTATGGTGCTACACTTACCTTAATAGATGATATCCTAATGTACGATACCTGGCTGTGCACAATGCTTGAGCACAGCTTTTTAACTAAATGGCAGAATTTTCAAAAGCAAGATAATATGCTGTTAAAAACCATAGGCTATCATTCTTTGATGAGTGAGGTGAGACACTGTTAGACTACCGCAAGGGAAAGTTCCAGATATACATTAAGAGAAGTACAGTAGCACTAAAATTAATCTAGGACATTAAATACTTATGTTGTTATACTTTTGTTTGTTAATAACACTGCAACCATGTAGGAGGGTAATTCAGATTAATGACATGGCTGTAATGCGTAAAACCTAATTTAATTCAGATTACAATTGTTACAGTTAACAATCAGCAAGCCACTCACCCTACATTGCCTTTTTTAAGTCACCTGTTAATGCAAGGAATACACTAAGGGCATGAGAGAATAGTTAAATAGACAATAGAACAAAAACACTAAATAGTTGAAGATAAAGAAACAACATAACAATATGTAGTATAGTAGAAAAGTAGTCAAAAGTTAAAGAGATAAGGAGAGTCAAGGTCTTGGACGAAGTCCCACATGTCAAGCAAAATTACACAGAATAAACAGTGCAGGGAACAATGTGTCCACAGGGGCAGTGATTAGTACCCTGGGAGAACTTGAATCCCAGCCCAGAGAGTTTGAATACTGTTTTTTTTCTCTGGGTGCTCCAGTTTTCCTTTCTCATCTCAGAGACGTGCAGGTTATTTTAACTGGTGTTGCTAAATTGGCTCTATGAGTAAGGATGTACCCAAGTAAAGGACTGGCACTCCAGTCAAATGTTGGCTCCAATCTAAACCAAAGCTGAATGCCCTAAATTGTTCCTGCCTTGTGCCCAATGCAATCAGTGCCATCAGTAGACGCCCTAACTTGAATGGACATTTATACACATAATGCTTTACTCTGTAAATGCATCTTCTTTAAATAAAAGACAGTGTCTTTTACATACAAAAATCAGCCAGACAGTGCCTGACAATTAAATGGAGGCTAGCAATATTACACCAAAAAGATGTTGCTATTTAGGACAAGGTATCAATTTACCTCAAGTCATTTTCAGTCACCTCAAAGTCTCCAGTGTCATAAAGCCCTTGAGATTTAAGTAACAATGGCTGTAATAAACACCCACCACCAGTTAAAAGTATATGCAGCTGGAAGAGAGACTATTTGAGATGATGTTTATGTAAGAATGCTTACAGTGCCTTTAAAAAAAGTATTCACCCCCTTAGAAGTTTCACATTTTATTGTTATACAGCATCGCACCACAGTAGATTTTATTTTGCTTTTTTGGCACTGATCAACAGAAAAAGACTTTTAACGTCAAAGTTAAAATGGATCTCTGCAAAGTGCTCTAAATTAATATCAAATATAAAATACAACATAATTGATTTCATAAGTATTCACCTCTTTTAATATGGCACACCTAGATCATTGCTGGTGCAGCCAATTAGTTTTAGAAATCACATCATTAGCTCAAAGGAGATTATCTGTTTAAGTTTATTGAAGTCTAAATCCCTCTGTATGAAGAAGGTCCAGCTTGTGGTGTGTTAGGGCCGGTTTATACTTCACGTTCAGAACGCTTTTATGCACTCATCATGGCTGCTACACATTCCAAGCGCTGTTTTGACGTGTCCTCTGAGCACATCAATTAACGTGAGTTTCGGTACCAGCGAAGATATGAGTGCCATGTGTGTTCAAGTTCTGGTGCGTAACATCAGCATTATTGTTTACTAACATTTCAACATGTGATGGCAAGCCGCACCACTGCTCCAACAGGATCAATCTGCATGCTTGATTAATGGTTTGATGTGGTGAAGCAAATCATCAAACTTAAGTGCTGACATGAGAATGTGCTTTTCTTCATCTATTTCTTACATAGGCAACACAAGTGTCACGTATTCCCTATTGTAATGACGAGATACATCTAATGTAAGGAGCGGAATGGTGGCTCTGAGGCTAAGGATCTGTGCTGGTATCCAGAAGGTTGCCGGTTTGAATCCCCGTCACTGCCAAAAGAGATCCTACTCTGCTGGGCCCTTGAGCAAGACCCTTAACCTGTAATTGCTCCAGGGGCACTGTGCAATGGCTGACCCTGCACTCTGACCCCAAGGGGGTATGTGAAAACTAACAAATTCCTAATACAAGAAATTGTATAAGGCGAAATAAAGAACAAAAAAAAAAAAAGGTCTCACATACCATCTTCTGTGTTGCTGTTGTTGTCTTTCTTTTTTATTTTGCACCTTCGCAACAGCATCAAAATGCAAAGAAGTTTTATTTTTAACATCTTTGTTCCACAACTCACAATACGGCAAAACCAGGCATTGTTTTCCTACCATGACGATGTCTCACAATGCCACCTGAAGGAATCCGCCAGAATTACTTAAAGTACGCGCACAAGTATAGTTAGTATGCTGCTTGCATAGCACACACGTCGCATAGCGTTAAGTATATCCCCAGCTTTGGCATCATTGGATTAACCTGCATAATGAAAAAAAAAAAGAAAGACTCCATGCCTTTCCATGAGAAGGTGATTGAAAAGTACAAGTCACTGAATATCCCATAGAATCCAGTTAAATAAGGCATTAATAAATTATGGGACAGCATGAAATCAGCCTGCAGCAGGCCATTCACAAAAAACTGAGTGACCATGCAAGAAGAAAAACAGTGAGGAAGACAAGTAAGAGACCTCTTAAAAACTCTGAAGAAGTTACAAAGCTATAGCGACTGACCTTTACAGTCGTCTGTGCAGAAAACAACTTTTTGCCAAGTGCTTCACCAGTCTTTATGGGGTATAGGGAAAGAGAAAAAAATTGCGCTATGCTATTTATTGAAGCCATTCCAAAACAATTGAGACAATTGATATAATTTATATAATTGAATTAGATTTGCATACCAAAACTAGGTGCATTACACCCCAGGTTGTAAAGAGCTGTCAGCATATTACGAATTACATCTATAATAATAAAAGGCAAAGCCCTCACTCACTCACTCACTCACTGACTGACTGACTCATCACTAATTCTCCAACTTCCCATGTAGGTAGAAAGCTGAAATTTGACAGGCTCATTCCTTACAGCTTACTTACAAAAGTTAAGCAGGTTTCATTTCGAAATTCTACACGTAACGGTCATAACGGTCGATAACGGTCGACAACGTCTGCCATGTTGAACTTTCTTATTTATGGCCCCATCTTCACGAAATTTGGTAGGCGGCTTCCCTGCGCTAACCGAAACTGATGTACGTACTTATTTCGATGGTATGACGCCACTGTCGGCCGCCATATTGAACTTTCCAACGTCACCAATTTTCAAACTTCCCGTGTAGGTAGAAGGCTGACCCCATCTTCACGAAATTTGGTAGGTGACTTCCCTGCGCTAACCGAAACCGATGTACGTACTTATTTCGATGGTATGACGCCACTGTCGGCCGCCATATTGAATTTTCCAAACGTCACTAATTCTCCAACTTCCCGTGTAGGTAGAAGGCTGAAATTTGGTAGGCCCATTCCTTACAGCTTACTTACAAAAGTTAAGAAGGTTTCATTTCGAAATTCTACGCATAACGGTCAACAACGTCCGCCATGTTGAACTTTCTTATTTACGGCCCCATCTTCACGAAATTTGGTAGGTGGCTTCCCTGAGCTAACCAAAACCAATGTATGTACTTATTTCGGTGGTATGACGCCACTGTCAGCCGCCATATTGAATTTTCCAACATCACTAATTCTCCAACTTCCCGTATAGGTAGAAGGCTGAAATTTGGCAGGCTCATTCCTTACAGCTTACTTACAAAAGTTAAGCAGGTTTCATTTCGAAATTCTATGCGTAACGGTCATAACGGTCAACAACGTCCGCCATGTTGAACTTTCTTATTTATGGCCCCATCTTCTCGAAATTTTATAGGCGGCTTCCCTGCACTAACCGAAACCAATGTACGTACTTATTTCGGTGGTATGATGCCACTGTCGGCCGCCATATTGAACTTTTCAACAGTCTTTGTTACTTATGGGCCCATCTTCAAGAAATTTGGTACACGGGTTCCCAACGCTAACTGAATCCTATTTACGTACATATATACGTCCATAGCCTGCAGCTTGGTCACCATGTGAGGCGGCGTTGGGTCTCCCATCCCATCACCTCCCACGTTGTTGGCTGCCTGCCTATATAAGGCCGTCCGTCGCTCCAGTCTCTACATTCCCTTCCTTGCTTCGCCACGGGATTCACGTCTCCCTGCTGATAACTACAGCCTTTTTGTTTAATCCACGCTTCTCCGCTGTTTTATTGTTTGTTTATTACAATTATAGCTATTGTATAGGTATTTTACACTTACTTTACATTACTCAGGTACCCATTTCCTTCATCATTCCAACCCCCATTACCATGTCTATCGAGGTAATCACCATCGATCAAAGAACTGTCACTTACCGAGTGGTTTCCATGCCCGGAGATGGCACCTACCTTTTCCATTCTCTGTGTTACATATTGCACGGCCATATCAGGCTCACTCTTGATATCCGGAAGAACATTGTGTCTTATGTATTGAATGACTGGGACAGGTTCAAGGTGTGGACTGATGACGGTACAGGAGATAATTATACTACACAGGAGCACTAGAAGAGTGAAATGCTTAAGCCCTTCACCTATGGTTCTGCATGTGAGTTGATGGCTGCCGCTGAATTGTTCGGTTGGTGCTTTCAAGTGTACCGAAATGGCCAAATATTTTACACCTTTCGACAACCGCCATTGCCTCTTAAACATCTTACATTCACAGGTGACGATTTCAGTAGTGGACACTTTGATGTTTATGAATGTTTAAACTCTCAAAAGCTGGATGTGAAGTTATTGATGAAACCGGTTGTAAGATTACAATGCTTGACAGATGCCGAATGTCACTTCAACACAAGTCCTGCAAATACTGTCGTAATTGAAACAAACCATGAACCTCAAACTGATTATGACAGCAGCAATCCAAGCTGTGAGATTTGAGACAAGATTACTGTTCACATGGCCAACTGTAAGTTGCATGCTCAAGAGTAAGCTCAGCGTTTGGTCATGTTACAACCGGAGGGCCGAACTGACAACATGGTATACAAAGAGATCCTTAACAAATAATTATTGGCATATTTTCCCTCAGTTTAAAAAGGTTACATTTTCTTCTTAATAAAAATTTTAATGCAGTACTTCGCCGCTGCGAAGCGCGGGTATTTTGCTAGTCTTTCATAAATGGAATGTGGCTTGTACCTTTTTTTTTTTTTGAAAGAGTGGAGACAAACACATAACTAATTGAACTTTTTATTCTATTTAGTTAACATTCTTTAATCTAACAATTTTCTTTAATCTAACTACAGTGAAAGAAGAAAAGAAATTTGATTTTATTAATATCAGATAAAAACAAAAGAGCACAGGAAATTTCAGTCTTGTGTGACAAAAGAGAATGGATATGAATTAATGAAACAGACATTTTTTAGTTTCCAGAAATGTTGCTTTCAAATGAGTAAACATAATGGTTCCATGTGGTGTTCTGCAAAGTATCGTCTGTACAACAAATAACAGATAACCGTTTAATCACTGTTTAATCAACAGTAATTTAACAATGAACCCTATCAATAAAATACTCACATTTGGTTAATGGGAGAAATTACAACTCCTCCAAAGACTGGTTTGACAGCCTGTTCCTCTCGTGCGTCTTGATAGTGTTTATTCTTGAGAACGGAGATTTGCATGTAACTAAAGTATCTTATTTGCCTAACTGCAGTGATCACATACAGTAGATCTAAGCTAGTAAAAATAAAATTAATTTTATAAGAAAGTGAACATTGCAAACAGTAATATCTAATTATGCAGAATTAATTAATTGTATTTAATTTTAAATCTGGCCCCCATGGTGTCACAGTGCCAAAATTCTGGCCCTTGGACAAATGTAGTTGATGACACCAGATTTAGACTATTCTGCGGAGGTCTTTTTCACTTTCATATAAAGGAGTCTTTTCTGTAATCAATGCCAAAAAAGTCAACTTAATTCCATGCTGATTTAATGTTTGTATAATAATAAAATCTGAAACCTTCCAAAGGGTAAATACTTGTTATACGCAATGTCCTTTCATTATCTTTGTTAATCAATCTTAGAAGCAATATAACACTGTGAAAGAATGTCTTATTGTATGTTGATAGTAAATAGTAAAGGTAATCTTGTAAAAACACGATTACCTTTACTACTTACTATCATTCAAGCTTTCTTTTGTAGATCCTTCTTTATTAAGTACATATCCTAAATATTTGCTTATAAAACTGTGCTGATGTAAAATTAATAAGTTATCAAGGTAACACAGGAATTACCATGGATGTTTCATTGATCAAGTGTCCCGAATTCAAATGTAGGCTTTGCTGTTGTCTTTGAGTGGTGTGAATCTTCTTCCTGTGTCTATGTGGGCTTGCTTCAAGTTCTCCATTTTGATGTGTGCATTAGGTTAACTGGCAGCACTAAATTCACCTTGGTGCATATGTGGAACATTTCCTGGTTTGCAACCAGGCTCAGGCCCTTCACAACCCTTATCTGGGTTAAGCAAGTTTGAAAATATTATGTTGTGTTTACTTAATGAAACCATTATTAAACATTCCAACCATGGGTGTGAAGACATACACGCAAGACACCAGCTGGCTGACGTACAATTGTAATTTATACCTCATTACAGAGAGTTAAACTTTTACTACTATACATACATACGCACAACACAGGTCTATTCAAAGACCATGGAGTCAGTGCTTCAGAGGTTTTGCCTACTGACAATCTTCAACACTCATGTAGGGTATGAGAGAGAGGGGAAAGATTGGAAGGAACTTCCTGCTTCATCTGAATCCGATTATGGATTTGGTATTGGATATCTGTGCTAGTTATGCATTGTCCATTACAAAGATATCCAAACACAAGATTTCTCAAAAGCACACCTGATACCAAATTACCTTGGACCAATGGCAGATGATTAAATTTGTAGTCATGCCATCTGCTCTGGGGCTGAATATTATGGATGTGCCAATAAAGTTAGGTACTCTGCAATCATGTTGATGTCTGCTGGACAGATTCTGAAGACCCAAACAGGCTCTGATGCATGCATAGTGGGTGCCACTATCTGCGCCTCATGGATATTTAAGAGGTCAGGCACAAGGTGTCTCAGTGGAATCTGTTTAAGACCTTAGCAATGGAGCTGCCTGCAATGAGCCGTAAGAAGATGGGCTGCAACTATTAGAGCTGAAACCCATAGCTTACTGGCAGACATCAGCAAGAGAAGCTGTCTCCTTAAAGGAACAGGACTTCCATTTCTCCAGTTATGACCAAGAGGTATGTACAATTAAGGAGGGCAGGAGCTGCAGTAGTGGTCAAAACAAAACCCACACATAGAACATGGAGGCCAGTGTTGATGAAGATGTGGCTGAAGGTTGAAAAGGTTTTGCTTATATTGTGCTGGACAGAGCTTGGTCTGTGGACTAAGCTTTGGATTTAGTGGTTGGCCAATATTCCCATCTTCACTAAGGGTCATTAGCTCTAGTTGGTGATTGAAAGAATGTGATGAACTGTACATTTAGCGAAGGACTTTTCAGTTCACTTTTTATGACAAAGCAAAGAGCTCAGTACTACAGGGAGGAGGGGCACCGAGTAGAACTGCTGCATCTGTGGATCAAAAGGAGAGAATTCAACTGGACTGGGCTAGGGCAGGGCGATATGGCAAAAACTTCACTTTTTTACATTTACATATGATTTATTTAAAATGTATTTAAATATTTTAACACAGAAATCACTTTCATAAAAAAACTGAAAATACAACTGCATCTTTCCTAGAAATACAAAAACATATATTTTTATCGTCAATGAGAAAAGGTTCAAAATAAGAAAACGTTTTTCTGTTCCTTTTTTGATTTTGTTAATTTGTTTTTACATTTCTAGTCCTCGTTCTTCTTCATTGCGGCCTCCGTATTCCTTTTACATCACACAGTGGACATTTCCTTTATTTTTGTGCAGTTTTCTTTACAACTTTTTCTTTATTTTTCATCCCTCACTGCTCTTCCCTACACCTAAAACACGACCTTGCAACAGATGACTTTTCTTTGACTTTTCTTTAAACAGATCATTTAGCTTGCAGAGCACACCAGCCAGCTTCTTCACTCGACTATAACTATTGGTGTCAGTCGCCTGTAGTGGAGTCTCTTCCTCCAAGTGCACTCTGATAGCCTGCTGACCATCCAGCATAGACAGCCTGCAGATTCTTCTCCCCACCATAGCAGTTTAAGAAAGCATGATGGACAGCTTTGGCAGTTGAGAGGAACAAAACTGCACTGGCAGTTTGCCATGCAGAAATCAAACTGGTTTATGTCTACCAACAACAACACACAAAGAAACAATAATGCAGCCAGGATTGATTTATAGCTATTATGGTCATGATGCTGTCACTTACTATAAATCCTTATGCTTTCCTCTTCTTTTTTAAAAGACATCCACTTTCAGCCTCCTGTTTCAAAGTCATGGCAGTCACAGGAGTTTACATGTCACTATCTTACAAATTCTGTTCTGCTCCGGCATGGCTGACAAATTTGCCATCCCATATACAGCCTAGTTTGTGGCACTGTTACCATCCAAACTGAATAAGTGCCCCAGTTCTCCTTGGCACCCCGTTGTCATCCCCAGTCCACACTCCTCAGCATGTCAATTGCTGCTTTACATTGAGAGCAGGCTGATGCAGCTTTTCTGTGCCCACCCACTCTCCATGGCGCTCTGAGCTGCCCTATTTGTATGCCTTAATGCACCCTGCTTCGTGGAGACTTTTGGCCAGATTGTTACAGTATGTTTTGACTGTATACACATGATCAGCTGATTAAAGTGTTTGTGCAACTATTTAAATGTACAATTTCGTGAAAAAACAAGGGAAGAAAAAAAAACCCACAATTTTCATGCTTGAATACATTTTAAAACATAATTTTCACATTGAAAGGAATGTGAAACACAGAGAAAAAATACTAATGCTGCAAAAGTAAAATGAATTTACAGTGCGACATTTTCTTATTTTGCACCTTTTCTCATTAACAATAAAAATGTATAATGCTTTGTATTTCTAGCAAAGATGTAGTTGTTTTCTCACTTTGCACAATGAGGACAACCGTCTCATTTTGTGTGTGTTTTTTTAGCTGAAATTGTTGTCTGTGATTAAATATTTAAATTCAATTTTAAATTAATTGCCCATAAATATAAAAAAAATCCTTTTTTTGGCACATATTCCAGCTCTAAGTTCAAGGTGCTGACTTTGCCTCCAAGTTGCCCAGATCTCAACCCAATGGAGTGTCTATGCCATGTGCTGGGAAGACAAGTCCAATCCAGAGGTCTTGTGGAGCCCGTGCCACGGTGGGTCAAAGCTGTTTTAGTGACCTTCACAATATCAGGCAGGTGGGTTTAATGTTGCAGCTGATCGGTGCATAATATGAGACTTTTATGCCATTACAGTGCCATGATTTGTAGCAATTATAAATCAATGTTGAATTAATGAATTTTGAATGATTTTCAAGACATTATTTAATACTGCTACTGGTACTCTCTCCTATTATAATAATACTGAGACCTGCAGCAATGTCTGGGCCATTCCTTACACTGTAGAGGCTTTCCATGATAAATTGATTCAGTTCATCAACAAGCCATCCATTCTATTAATGTGTGATTCAAAACGAAATTTTGAGACCACATCCGACTAGGAAATTAAAAGAAGTAGTTCTAATGTTTCTAACCCAGCAAAAAGTTACGGCCCTTATGAAATCAAATAATACACAAAAAGAACAAATTCTGAATTCAGGAGAGAAGAGAGATGTCTCTGAGACATTGCTAGAGAGGTAGTGTAGATGACAAATGGAAGTCTAGCATTTCAGGCAGCAATGATTAAGGGGTCCAAGTTTAAAAAACTCAAAATATTTGCTTTCTTACCTTAATCCGTTTTATACAAATATACCAAGGGCAATGCCGCAAGCTTGGCTAGTGACCCTATGAAAAAACTTTCAATGTTAACTTTTGCAAAAATATTAAGAATCCGCTTACTGACAACAATGCTTATCTAATAGTATGCTGTTTATGATACTGCACTCTATACATTATCTTTCATAATGAGTATTATCTACTCTATATATATAAAATCCTAAGTCTAAAAGTGCAACGACTTTATGTCACGTTTTGTGTCACGCTTTAAATCAGGCTTATTTTAAAACCTACATATATATGTTTGGCATCATTCTTTTCAGAATTTATCGAACGTTAATGTGATGTTGTTAGATTGTAAGATTCTTATTCCGTTTTTAAATTATAAACTAAAAAATATTAAGAAGCCACATCCCATGAGGCGAGACTTTGTGCCAAGAGATTTAACCATGCCTGGGGCCAGAAAATAAAAGACAAAGAGTAGGACAGCTGCTGTACATGTCCGAAGCGCCGTGCGAGATGCAATTCACATGGCACGGCAGCAGCAGCAAACCAGCAGCTGATCGAGCAAAAAGGAGATAAAAAAAAAAAATTGTATTTGTTTCCCATTGTATCACCGTTTAAAAGGTTTAAGACGGGTTTCAGAGGAGCAACCCCATCTCCTTGTGGTGCATTCAGCCCCCCTCTTCATAACACGAGTGGCAGAGACACAAAGTGGCTGGCGCGTAACACAGGCCGGGGTGTTGGCGAGCAAAGCGAACAGGCGGGGAACCCCCTAGTCAAAATAGAATTTTCAGAGGAGTCAACTCACATCTCATATTTATTATATAAGACACTCAATTATGAAGCATTTCACCTTTTATTTTCTTTAATACTTTCACAACAACCAGCATGTCATTTCATCTGTATTCAAATCCAATTCTAAAGTTGCGAGATCCTTTCACAGCAGTGTAAGACAATGTGGAGGTCCGTCTTACGGACACAAATACACCCAAACAGGGCAGATTAACCTTACATATACAGGAAAAAGCATTTGAACTTCACACAGACAGAGACCAGGGTGGAACCACCACCTATAACTCTAGAGAAAACTGAACTAATCACAATGCGGCCCTCACTAAAGACACCACTCAACAGGAGAATGCATTACGCTAACAAAATAAAATAAAAAAATACACCAACCAGCCATAAAGAAGAGGTGTGTCATCCAAAAATCACTATGCTATGCTGTAAGGCACTGCTCAAAGAATGTCTCCTTTCTTTTGGTTGAAGGAAACTTGCAATGTATGCACATTTTTTTTTTTAGCTGAACCATTTAAAATATGAACTGATGCACTGTTTGAAAAGTCAGCCAGCTAACACCATCCTTCACAAATGACCCATTATCAGATTTGTATGGCAGCTTTGTCTCTGACACATGCTCATCAAGGTAGCACAGAGGAACTGACTCAGATAGGGTCAGCATGTGAACGGCCACTCTTTGCACAATTTTATTTATTTATTTATTTATTTATTTATTTTTGGTGGCAACGATTTTTCTTCCTCAAAGTGTGACTAAGGCACTTTGGCTTGCCATTTCAGCTTTCTGTGCTCTGTCTGGTAATGTAACGCTATAAGGAATAATGTCTCAGATTTGATGTGATTCACTTCGTGTAATGGTCTAGTATTCATTTTCTTGAATCCCTTCAATCAACTGTGGGGTCATAAAGAATGAGTACACAACCTTAGATGGGGATGCCTGTCCCTCACAGAGTACACTTGCGCACAGCGGCGCAAGCAAGTCTTTTGACAAATGAAAATTACTAAAATCAAATACACAACTTTGTTTCCTGGGGCAGCACTAGGGTGTTGTACCATGTTAGCCATTATGAATGTAGTGAAAAGTCAAGCAAAATGACACATTTTATTGGCTAATTAAAAAGATTACAATATGCAAGCTTTCGAGGCAACTCGAAATTGTCTGCAATTAATCATCAGCAAACCAAGGAACATTTCATTGACTTTCACCGCAAAAAAGCCTGCATGCCTGGTCACTATTCAGGTATTGGATGTGGCAGTGGTCCACTCCTACCTACATGTATTTGGGGGTCCACATCAATGGCAGGCTGGAATGGTCTCAAAACACAGAGGAGCTATATAAAAAAGGGCAAAGCAGGCTCTTCCTCCTTAAGAGACCCTGTTACTTTAATGTGGGTAGCGACAGCCTTCAAATCTTTTACAACTATGTAACAGCCAGTGTGATTTTCTACACTGTGGTGTGCTGGGTCGATAACACTTCTTAAGAATCCCACTGCATAAATAAGCTAATAAAAAGGGCAAACTCAGTTACGGGAAACACTCCGGAACCCTTGATAGTCATAGCAAAGGTGAGAATTAAAACAAAATTGAGTTCCATTATGAACAACACTGCACATCCTCTCTCTGACACATTTGGCAGGAGTGTGTCAAGAAATGTTACTCCATTATACCAACTGTAATAGGCCTGCATAATGCCTCACTGTGCCTATGACTGCCAGAAAGTCTGAAGTTTTTTTTTTTCTTTTTAATTTTCATTGTTTTTAGCCTTTAGTGTGTGAGTCTTTATCTATCTAGATATTGTGAAAGCTCAGAGGTGCCAGAGAACACCAAATCCCAACATGAACACACCAAGAAAGTCCCAGTTCAAAGAAAGGGGTGCTTATTTCACAAAAAGCACAAGTTATCTCTCCTCCAAACACTTCTCCTCTCTCCATCAGACTGCTCTCCTCCAGTTGAGTGTTGCTTGTCCTCCTCCCAGCTCTGACTCATCTGGACAAGGCTGTGGAGTCCCTTTTATTGAGGACCAGGGAGGACATCAGGTGATGTGCCAGTTGGAAGCACTTCTGGGTTACGAGAAAGCCAGGGAGAACCTCCACGGGCAGCACCCCCTATCATCCACCAGGAATCCCGAAAGGGCTGCTCGTCCAGACTCCAACTCCCATGCAGCCTTGCAGGCATCCAAACTGTACACTCTATATGAGGGACACTACCACCTACTAAAGTGGGGGATGAATTGCTTCCTGTTGTGCTCTCCTACCAGTTCTTGTACTCTTCAGGCATCCCACCCAGGACGGGGATTATAAGGCACCCCGACCGGGCATTGCCCCCATTTCATCCTTCCATTATTGCATCCCAGGTGGTTAAAGACTTCACCTCTGTTCTTGGCGGGATGCACAATTGTCCTCTGGGGTATCCAAACTCTCTGTCTATCTACTGAATGTTATATATAGCCCTTCTCTATCTATCTCTCTATCTGTCTGTCTGTCCATCTATCTGTCTAAATGAAGAGCTTCTGTAAAAAGCCTGAGCTCCTCCTTAGAACAAATAACGTTCTCTCTAATCTAAACTAACTAACAAATACAAATCTTTGCAATGGATGAATTGTTTCACTGTCTGGCATGTCAGTTGATTATAACCCTAGAACTTCATGACAAAGCAAAATCACTTTACTTTAAAATTGCTCTCTTATTTGTGCTTCAGCATTGTTCCTAATAGCTTTTAATAAAAAAAAAGTTTCATAATTAAACCATTTCTTGGAGCAACTATTTTTGAAGTTAAAGTTAGTCACGAAAACATGTGCTGGACTGCCTGGGTTTATAGTCACAATTAGATTTTATTGATTGACTCATTTTAGCCAAATCTATGTGGCTTATGGGCTCCCAATGTTTTATTGACATGTCAAAAATAATTTGAACACTCCTACTTTGATTAGGGGTGAGGGATCGTTTGAGCCAATTCTGCATTTCAATTCCCATTGACGACAGGAAGCGACTTTGTGTTTATCCTTTTGCAAACATGGCAGTGAAATGTTTGTGGACACATGAGAAGGAGGAGACCATGCTCAAATACAGGCAAGATCATCATCCACTGTATGATATATCATGATCAGGGGCCTCATGCATAACGCCATGCATAGAATTCGCACTATAACATGACGCAAGTACAAAAGCCGAAATGTGCTTACACACAGAAAAATCCAGATGTAGGAATCTGTGCGTACTCCAACTTCCATGTTCTTCCGCTACATAAATCCCGGTCAGCGTGAAAAGTAACGCATGTGCATGCGCCTGCTGTCCCGCCCCAATTCCTCCCAGAATTATGCCTGTTTGAATATGCAAATCAATATAAATAGCCCTTAAGCTCAGCGTTCTGTGAAAAGACAATGGGAAAAGCACGGGGGGAAACAGAAGAATTTCAGCGAATACCAAGTGGAGGCAAGGAAAAACGTACTATTTGTTGATTTAAACAGTGGTATGAGGTACCGTGGAAATGTGCGTGGCTTTATGGCAAGTTTAGGTTTTATGCATCGCGATATGAACGTGGAAACGTTGTAACGCAACATTTCTGTGTGTACACACCGTTTATACATGAGGCCCCAGGTCCTTAAGTTTAAATACTGAGGAACTTTGCCTAGCAGCTACAAATTCCTGTTATCATACCGTATTTGTACTTTAAAGAGATTAGCAGAGGTAACATAGTCTGCTAGTCGTGAGACACAGGCTAACCAAGTGAATACTGATAAAGAGATTACCTGCGGTTAGCCTACTGTAAAAGCGGAGATACAGCAAAAGAGCAGAGGGTCAAACTTCCAGCACACTGTGAGCCTCAAGTAATGGTCTTGCAATGCAATCAGGCATGAGATTGTTCCACAGGACTTTAATGTTTTGTGAGCCCAAAAATAAATAAATCAATTAATTTTAAAAATCATATAGTGCATGGCAGCCTCTGATCAGCTATCAGTACAAATGACTTGTTAAGTGTAAGATGGCAGCAAAACTCCCAATATTGTAACAAGTGAGAAAATTGCTTAGTGTGCCGGCCGCCCACAGAAGGCACTTCACGGTGACAGGATACCAAAGCACAAGGCAGGGACACACACACACACATTCATGCACACCACACTTACACACACTGCATGTGATTACTTCAAAGTTACCAGTTAACCTAACATGTACTTATTTGTGGCCGTGGAGGTCAAGCCATAGCAACAGAAGAAAAGCAGACACAGGTATGATGTGCAGACTCCACACAAAGAGCAAAGTATGTTGTGTGTATATACAGTATAACAACCTGTATCTTAATTCTAAACATTGTCTTTAGTTGTCTCAGGCCCATGTCTCTTGCTGAACTCAGTACTAAAGGAGACTAAACACAGAGCAGGTGTGCTAAAGAGATAGTGCACTTGGCTAAAATAACTGCACTTCTGTTAATAATATCAGGAGCATGCAGACACCGCCTGTTTGTGAATATGACCTAACCCATCTATCTGCATGAACTGCTTATCCGATTTCCAGGGTTTTTGGCTGCCACAACTTTCCCCAAAAAGACAAACAGTAATGGTATACCTCATTGAAGACTTCTGTGTATTAAAAGAGGAACTTGATGGTGCAGCTCTAGAGGCCTGGGTTTCCATTACCAGACTTGTGACTGTCTGTGTGAAGTTTCAATGTCTTACATAGGTCATCATTGATTTTCTTTGTTTCTCAACTCCCATCTCTAAGCTCAAAGTGCTCTGTGATGAAAGATGGGTTTAAATCCCTGAACTGCTTCCATTATCAGAGGTATCTACTTTTGCTATGGGCAATCCAGGCTTAAAATTCAATGTATTTTTGTATCACCAAGTACAATGAAATCCCCCTAACAACACCTGGCTCCCTTAACCCTGAATTAAAAGTAGCATTAAGAGGGCCAGATCTTCTAAAAAATGGTAACACAGCTTAACTTCTTAAACTCAAGGACTTGGTACTGCCATCTATCTATCTATCTATTGACAGATAAGGCAGAGGTTAACGACCAACCTCTTATCACTCTCCCTGGACCACACCTCAAAAAGACATCATGATCTTGCATTTATTTTGAGATAATGGCCATTTTATGGTGCTACCTTCCTGGAAATGTTCCGACAGCTGCCTTACTCTGTCCCTGACATCTGCTGGCTTGCCTGTCCTCTAGCGTCATGGAGGAACATTACTTATTTTCTTTTTGGCCACACATCTCTTTCTTACCTGCCCTGTTGTACATATCCATTGACCTCCTAGGGTGTCTTATATACACAGGGCTTCATGTCAAGTTAAATGGCCACTGGCTGTTTGAATTTTCCTGACTTTTCTTAGAGCCTGGCTAGGCCCTGTCTCTGTCCTATGACTCCCTTTCTTAATAATTCCTTGCTCATCAAGCAATATTATATCAATATGTTACATTATCTCTCCACCCATTTTCATTACCACTTAATCCAAATACTATATTGAAGAGGCCAGAGCTTATTTTGTATATTTATACACATGGCCACAATAAGAATATACTTCCCCACAGCACAACACATGAACCCCAGCCTTAAGAAAGATGTACAATTAATCATATATTAATCGTGATTACAATTACACCTGCCTCTATATACTAATCATGGAAAGTAATAATTACTGAATTCAATTTAAGTTCTTGCATTCTCTTAGAGATTGTTCTAGACAGTAGATGAGTGTTGTAATTAAGCACAGACCCATTCACTAAGTGCAAGTGCACTGGCAAAGCAGCAATACTCACGTCATAGGACTAATGTCAAATGCAAAACTCATTCTTTGGAGTCTGAACATAAACAAAATACATCTTTTAAAAAAAGTATGCATATGTTTCTTTTCTATTTTCAGCAGTGTCCAGAAAAAAAACCAAAAACAGAAGTATAAGTAATATTGAATCAAGATCACCTGACACTTTTCAGATGTTTAAGTACCAAAGTGAAGAGAACCAGCCATAATTTGGACTTTGCTTTCTTTTTTCTTCATAATCTCACCTTCATGAAATGGGGTGCCTGGACAGACCCTAACCCTCAATTTTTTTCTCCCTATTTCATTTTATTTTACAACGTACATACACTGTATTATATTCAGGGATGGGCAAAAATAAAATTACAGGTGCAAGAATACAAGGCTGGCAATTTGAACACTCACGAAGTGCACTGTGCAATTGTGACATTCATTTCAGTTAAAGTTATTAAAGCAATTGTAATAATCATAACCTGCATGTCCTTTTCTAAACAAACAACTATAAGCTTACTCTTGCCCTGTCCATCTATCTGTCTAATTGAAGAGCTTATCTAAAAAGCCTAAGTTCCTCCTTACTATATATATA
>JANRMT010062803.1:3366531-3405916 GCA_026402145.1 Polypterus bichir lapradei | reverse complement strand
CAGGTGTGCCTTATCAGGGTTATTTAGTGGAATTTCTTGCTTTATCAGTGGGGTTGGGACCAGCAGTTGTGTTGTGCAGAAGTCAGGTTAGTTGGACGATCATTTATTTTTCAACAGGACAATGACCCCAAACACACCTCCAGGCTGTGTAAGGGCTATTTGACCAAGAAGGAGAGAGATGGAGTGCTGTAAATGGTCATGAAAATAAAGAAAACACATTGAATGAGGAGGTGTGTCCAAACTTTTGGCTTGTACTGTACGTCTATTTATTGTATACAAACAGTACATACATATGTATATTATTGATGTAAAATAAAAATGGTTATATTACTGGCAGAGTAAGAAAAAAGTAAAATATGTATGAATTTGTTGCATAGTACAATATATCATCAATGTAAGTTCAATTTTTATTATAGACTTATTAGGAAAATGTAAAGATTTACCGTAGCATGTATGTCATTTTGCTATAAATTCACTGTATTGCCTTCTAACAGAGGCCCATTTGAATCAGTATAACTACAAAATGTTATGTTCCTGTTGAGAAAATTAATGCTGCTGCCCTCATGGTCTTATGAATGGTTTCAAATCATAAAATACTTCTTTTGCTTAACATCACAAATTTTAAATGCAACCTTTGCTGACTGTTAATCCTTTTAGAAAGACACGTAAAAACATGAATCAAAACAAATACATTCAAACAGCCTTAGGCCTAATTATATGGCTGCCCTGTGTCATCTACATGGCTCCCTCCTTTCTTTTCAGCACACATGTTCTAAGATAGCTGGCATTTTGTTTTCTAATTCCATCTGCTGAATTAATTTGCTTTGATCGTGTGGTGAAACTTTGTTCAGAACATAAGCTGCAAAAATTGCTGCCTTTGTTTTGCATTATCAAGGTTAGACTTCTATTGATCAATGGTCGGTGAGTTTGTGTTGAAAACTCAATTAACATTTAACCATTATTGGGGTAATTAGTGAAGATAAGGTTTCTGAGGGCAGCAGCAAGAATACCGCTGTTGTTTTCAGTAAAAAGGAAGAAGGATTTGTGACTAGATCTTTGGCTTTATAGTGACGGTAAAACAATGCAAAGAACAAGAAATTGCTGGTAGTCTGAGGTTTCATTTTGGAAAATCCAGCTACATTTTGAAGAACAGTTCAGAAGAATGTTATCTTTGCTCTCCCCATGTCTGTGACTAAAGAGAAGGTCTTAAAATGCAAAAAGAGTGTGCTGCTTTTAATTTTATTATAAGGTTGACAGAGGTAAGAACAAAAAACACCAAAATCATAAATGGCAAGATTAACAGAACAACTTTCTTATATTCCAGCAAACCAGAAATCATAGAGGAGAAGTAAAGAATTAGCCAGGAAACGCTATACCAACGACAATATGCCTGCATAAAGCCTCACTGCAACGCTGATGGCCATGACAAAGGTTTTCCTTCTTTATAATTTTTTAGTAATTCTGCTGTGTCCAGGCCTCAATGTGTGTCTACATATCAATCTATCCAATGGGCTTCGCTAACAATCCAAACTTGTCCCGGGGACAAATAAAGTTCTATCTATCTGCCTATCTATCTAGTACCAGGAATCCTAAACAAAATAATTTATTTTTATGACTTTAAATTGAGAGTTTTTTAATTCCTTTTACATTATACAGAGACAATTAATTCCTTCAACATGCAGGATGACCATGCTGCAACAGGAAAGCGTCCGTGGAAACTGAAAGTGAGATCATTTGAAGAAGCTACAGAAAATAACACACACACAATGGATGCAATATCACAGTAGTTTTCAAAGAAATAAAATGGTTAAATATTATACAAATAAACCAAAAAAATGATCTGCTGGAGGCCCAGACACTTTCATGCACTGACACTCCACTGCATTCTGTTCTTTAGCATTTGACGTCAAGTTAACCATTTCCAACTAATATTTATTGACGTGTCTGATGCATTTAGCACTGTCTTTATGCTCCTTTGGACCTTTAATGCAGCATTTGATAAATCTCTTAAATTATTTTGTGTAACAGATGTAAAGATAAGGTTCTGTAAGCTGTGTGGACAGTGATCTTTTCCTGAAGGGACTCTCTTTAGAGGAATGCGAATATGGTTTGGAGTTTGTGAACTTCACGTACATATCTGTTTTCTGCCCAGTAAAATGAATAACATACGACTGCAGGAGCTAGCCATCTAATTGCCATCTCCGTCCCGCCAAAACTGTCTATCAATAAAGGTGTCCCTTGAAAAACAGTCAGGAGTGAGGGGGGAAAAGAGTGAAAGAACTGACCAAACGGATTGTTGACACAGCAACAAACAACTGAATTAAAATATGGAAGCATTGGCATGAACGCTCATACGTAAATATGATACCCAAACCCTTTACTGGAGACTGTTAAAACACATTTCATTATCTCATAATTGTTTTTTGTTTGCAATGAGATTGCACTGAAAATAAATTGGCGATGAGATGTTGGCTGAAAATAAAATATCAGAGTCAAGGTTCAAGGTTGCTTTATTTAGTCATGTTTACACAAGAAAACATGAAATGTGCCTTCTCAGTTGCATCTAATAACAAGACAGAAGGAAATGAAACAAAACAAATAGAGACAAGACAAGTTAAGGTAAGGCAGTTTGATAATGCAAATTTACACAAAGATTGTTACAGGATGTATATCAAACCTTAATTATTTTCTCCAATATTCCTTATTAAAAAGTCGTATGGCATTAGGAAGAAAGGAATTCCTGGAGCGATTTGTGTGAGTTTTCAAAGCGACTATCCTTCCTGATTTACTGAAGTTAAGTTCTACATGTAATGGATGCCTGTCGTCAGTTGAGATGATTTCTAGTTTCTTTAACTTTGTCCTCTTACACACACACACTTGCCAGATCATCTACATCAGTCCCAATAACATTAGCTCCATGCTTAGTAATCTGCTGGAGCGTTTTTCATTTTTGTTTTTTTAGACCACTAAACCAGACAATGAAACTGAAAGTGATAACACACTGAATCAGACTGCGATAAAAGGACAACATGAGGTCCTTGTCTGCTTTAAACAGTTTGAGTTTACAGAGGAGACATAAACGCTGATTGCATTTAGAGAATATTAGTTTTGTATTTGTATTCCACACACACTCTCAGTATACATATAAAATGTGTTATCATATGTTTATCTAAGCAGTTAAGTATTTACACTTTAAATCAAATAATCTTGTTAATGATAAGATTAATATGATATGTAATTGCCTTGCTGCAATACAACACCTTAAACAGAGTTACTTTAACATACTGTTCAGTTAAATAAACCATGAAGGCAGTATTTAAATTATGCAATTGTTTTACATCCAGAAGAATAACTGACAATTTCAATGAAAATGAAGCATGCAAAACAGTTTAGTAGTATTTTGAGCAAAAGGCTGAAAAAGGTTACTACAAACTCCTAATACTGCACAGAAATACAAAAAAAGCTCACCTACAATGCATTGCCACATACAACAGAGGAATCGGTACTTGTGACGTCAGACCTCAGTGCCTTTTTTTAAATCACCAGCACTAACATTAAGAATCTTTATTAATAAGCAGTAACAGGAAATCATGAAAAGGGTGTGTACGATGATGGAACATTTCAAAGCACCTTACTTGACAGAAAAGGTCTCCAGCAGCTTATCAGTTATCTTGGGCTACAGAAATCTCTTCAACAACAGGCACTGCAACTATTTACCAAGAAGACACATGTAATGTGCTTTAAAAATTGGTGTTTTTCAGCTTATTAAATAAGACTCATTAATATATAATTTTTTGTTTTATTTTAGAGAAAATGTAGCTTTTAAGTAAATAAATTGTGTGACCAAGACAAAAGCTGTACTATAAGAGGAAATTAGCATTACATTTCATTATGTGCATTTAAAAAGAGTTTAGCAGAAAGGCATGGAGGAAGGTAAAGGCAGGCACAGGACAAGAAGTGCTGCAATTTAGCTCAGCAATGACATCTTACTGTCAGGAACAGCCGGGGGAGGTAAATGAAGACAAGTATTCAAGGGGTTATTAAGAACAGTAAACGTTTCAGAAGACAGAGTGAGCCAGTTTGAAATAACCTTAGAAAAGGGATCCACTAGATCAGCTATTCTTTTGAATCATCAGTTAGGCAAATTGAAGGGGATAAAAATGTACTATATTTCAACACAGCATTGAATCCCGCGTTGCAAATAGACATACTAGTATAGATAACTCTGGGAGAAATTTGCAAATGTACATCAAATGTTAGGAAGAAGTGTTACCCTTTATGTTTAAGCTCAGACAGGCTAAACAGTCTGTATACACCTGTAAGAAAATGTGAAATAGGGCCTTTGGGGGACTTCATTTTTTAACTTTTAGCTTAAAGTAACTTACAGAAAAGTAAGACCAAAAGTAAGTAAGCGCTCAGTCATCTATTTTTTAATGCTAGTTGCTAAAAACAGCCATCAAGCTACAGTATAAAACAAAGCATTGACTGATTTAACTCTTTGAGGGCTGAATATTTTTTCCAAAAACCCAGTTTCTGAAAAGCAATGGTTTCACACAGAAATCAACATTAAATGTCTGTTGCTGCATGCTGTGGCTGCCAGTTTGCCAAGAATATGCGGCAGGCTTGCTGCAAGGTTGTCTTTGCGTGGATGGGGCAGCAACAGCAGCAGGAATTACGGTCGCAGTGCATTGCAATCTGGTTTCTACCTCTTACCATTGTTAAGTGGCAGTCTTCCTGGCGAACACTGCTGTAGGTGTGTCAACAACATGAACTTGTTCAGCACCACGATTAGCTGGGGACCAGTCAGCTGAAGCTGGAACCTCACATTCATTTTTGATCACTTGTATCAAAATTGGAGTCCGGCAAGTCATCGTCCAGTTCAGAGATAATAGGCAAAACTTCATCCATGCAGTATTTTGCTTTACGCATTCGCTTTGATCTGTCTCCATTATGTTAGTGCAATTTTTGCCATTGTTTGCGCCGTGCTACTCACACGGGTGCAGGAAATCTCGGTCAAACCAATGAAGCTAACTTTCCTTCTAGCAACGAGAGTCCAACTAAAAGATAATGGTTGGTTTTGTCACAGTTTACAGTTGATTACCATCGTCAAAACTCCTCCTTTTGACAGAAGTTGACATCAGCCCTGAAAGAGTTAATGTAGATGTGTATCCAGCTATAGAGAGGGACGGACATGAGAGAAACAATATGCCCAATTT
Source organism: Polypterus bichir lapradei (assembly GCA_026402145.1). Lineage (NCBI taxonomy): Eukaryota > Metazoa > Chordata > Cladistia > Polypteriformes > Polypteridae > Polypterus > Polypterus bichir. Next base: position 3,400,700 of record JANRMT010062803.1, on the reverse strand, counting down.
CGAAATGGAGGAGTGACACAGGTTTTTAGCATGAGAACACCGTGCCTGCTATGAAAAGGCGAGTTATGAAGATGTACTGAAAATAATGTGCTATCTAAGGAGGAAAAAGCAGCAGCAGCTAAAAAATGAAAATGCAAGTGGACCAAGCCTGCTTTATTATGGTGCATCCTTACTCGGATTAAGAAGAATGGACTCTTTAACTCACTGAGGGCTGAATATGTTTTCCAAAACACGCAGTTTCCTGAAAAGCACACCAAGCAATGGTTTCACACATAAATCAACATAAAATATCTGTTGCTGCATGCTGTCTTCACGTGGCAGCGATAGTCATGGTCGCAGTGTATTGCAATCTGGATTGTACCTCTTGTCACTGTAAGTGACGGTCCTTCCAGGCAAACGTTGCTGTAGGCGCATCAGGTACATGAACCTGTTCATCACCACGATCAGCTGGGGATCTATCACTGGTACCTCACATTAGTTTTCGATCACAATTTAGCGATAATATGCAAAATGTCGTCCACAGAGTATTTTGCTTTACGCATTTACTTTGATCTCTAGCCAGATGTCAATGGCATTTTTGCCATTTCCTCCTTGCTACTCACTGGGGCGACAGGGAATCTTGGTCAAACTAATGAAGCTAACTTTCCTTCTAGCAAAGACAGTCCAACTAAAACATAAACGGCAGGTTTTGCCACCATTTACAGCTGATTACCAGTGTCAAACCCTCCTTTTGATAAAATTCAACATCCGCCTTGAAAGAGTTAAATTACATGGACATCTGTCTCTTTCTCTCCCGGTTATACTGAAGCAAAGCTAATTTCCAGTATTAACTTGTCCAACAATACCACAAAACAACACAAGGGCTAAAAACTCCATTGACAATAAGCACAGATTCACCACTGATTTTTCAACCTATATCACAATAGCAAGTCACTAGATAGATAAATACGGATGAATGAAATCAGTAGTACTACAGAAACTGAATCTTCCAGCCAGACATACTATATACCCAACAGCCTTATCGTGAAGGTAACTGCTTCTACCATGTAAACATGGAGACTGACAAACATGAAGTCTTGTGGCCACTAACTGTTCCATTCATATTTACCAGGCAACTGATTCGGGCTGCCGGGACGATAATTCATTCATTCATTTCCCATCAGTTGTCCGAATCCGGGTTGCATGGGCAACAATCTTACTAATGAAGCCCATACAGTACATCCTTTTCTCCAGCCACACTTGCCAACTCATACTGAGGGATCCCAAGGTGTTCCCAGGTCAAATGGGAGATATTACCCTCCCAGTGAGCCCTGGGTCTTGCTCTGGGTCTCCTTCCAGCTGGTCGTGCCTATAATACCTCCACAGGGAGGTGCTCAGGAGGCATCCATATCAGATGCCTGAACCACTTTAACTGGCTCCTTTCGATGCGGAGGGAGACCCCAGTCACCCTGCTTACAACTGCAATCTCACTCTTTCAGTCATTGTCCAAAGCTCATGACTACAGGTGAGGGTAGGGACATAGATTGACTGGTAAATTGAGTGCTTTGCCTTCTGACTCAGCTCCTTCATCACCACTACAGATCAGTATAGCGATTGCATAACTGCTCTCGCCACCCCCAATCCGTCTGTTGATCTCACCATCCCTTTTTCCCCTCATTCGTGAACAAGACCCCGAGGTACTTAAACTCCACTTGAGGCAGTAACTCACCAACTGCTCAGAGAGGGCAGTCCACCGTTTTCCTACTGAGAACCATGGCCTCAGATATGTATGTGCTCATCCCTGCAGCTTCATACTCAAGAGGTGAAGGAGGCACAAATTATTATTGGAATCCAGCTTCTTTCTGCTCAATACATACTGTGCATCATACATTGTGTTTTTTATTTTTTCAGTTATTTTTGGCATTGTATTTTTGGCAACTATTCTGTAGAGACATGCACTTTGTACAAGACAATAAAGCCGACTTAACTTCCAAGCACATCAATATGCTCCAATTTCTAAACAAAAATGTGCAAACTCTTTTTAGTAATGTAAAAAGATAGTCTGTGACACATTTTCGCTTAACAATAAAACTAAAGCGTAAACAAAATCTTTCAGGGTAATTTACCCTTGCATTATTTCTGTGTTATTAAGCAGGGTGTCTCTTTAATAACAGTGAATGGCTATAAATCAAACAAATATTGATAATGAAATGTGATCACTAATCTATACTGTATAGCTAAATATCCTAAATATGCCATGTACAGAAGTATAAACAAAGCTTTTGTTTTGCATCCTTAAAGAACTTTTTACAAATCACATGCAAAATGAACTTTACCAACAATTATGCACACTATGCAAAATGAAACTGTTTAACACAATTACTAACATTTACAGTTGATTTTGTGTTCCTTAAAATGCATCATCACAATTTTATAAGAGATTTTCATAACATATGATGCAATAATATTAAAGTAAAGCAATAAAAGAAAATATATTTTTCTTAAGTATTGGGTTATTTAGCTAATGCTAAGAAAAATATTTACAAATAGACACTAACAATTGTTCATGGATGGATACATATTTTAAGAAATTAAGTCATAACGGTTCATATATTCATTGTTTTATCTATTAACTAGCTGTACCCCGTGGCTGCACCCACATAGTAATGAAACAGGTCAAACTTTATAAATCAATAGACGTTGGCACTATATCTGATCATGTTCAGCTCTGACGGGAAAGCGTTCCCCGCGTGGGGTGAAAAGCAACAACAACAATAACATTTATTTATATAGCACATTTTCATACAAACAATGTAGCTCAAAGTGCTTTACATGATGAAGAAAGAGAAAAAAAGACAAAATAAATAAGAATTAAAATTAGGGAACACTAATTAAGATAGAATAAAAGTACATGGCCGTGATATATCCGGCAATCAGCAGCTACCCTCTAAAACACATGGAGCTCTGACCTCTCTCTCAAAAACATCAAATGTTACTCCTTAACAATCTATAAATGATAATATCTGTTGAACAAACAGCTATCGCTAGCTAAGCGGAGGCAAGGTACGCTCCAACACGTGGCGAGAGGTAGATCGACTTGAATGGAGGCTGGCAAATGAATGAGGAAGGCCCCACCCCCCTGCTCTCGGCCCACAGCCACTCTCTTGGATTTGTATAAATACGTCGGTACCGCAAGCAAACTATGGTACTTAGCGCGATGAGAGAAGTCGCAAAATCAACCAGAAAGTTCAAGCAAAATATCGAAAATAACCAGATCTAAATCCGTTAAGTAGTTCTCTCATGAAAGGTGGACAGACATATAGACAGAACGTGCTTGGACCATGAAATTTTTAAAATAGTTTCTTAGTGAGCACCTGTGGGCGAAGGGTAACATAAATTCCAAATTTCAAGTCCCAAGTCCTCATGGTTCGGGAGATTTCATGATGAGGGAGTCAGTGGTATTTGGCTTTTATATATATAGATTAGAACAGAAATACTCACCATTGTCAAAGTACATCTAAATACTTCAGATTTCTTTTAGTTATACAGAGTCCATTTTGAACATATCAGTTCCTAACAAACAACTTTAAAGAAAATTGCAATTCTAATGATTCACCTTCAGGATGTTTAGATGATTTAATCTGTCTTTTAAAATATGCTCATTTTGCATAAGCATTACACTCCACTGCACACTCTCATCCTGTACATAATCATCAAATTTGAGGTAGGCAACTATAGTAAGCCGAGTTATCAGTGCCAAAGGCACACATTACATACTGTATAGGCATCCATTTAAACTTAAATCTACAACACAATAAAGTGCCCAGAAAGTGAAGGGGTCTAAATGCTTGCTGAATCCACTATATATACACATACTAATATTTTATATATTATAGATTTATCATATATACAGGGGTAGGCAAAAGTAGCTTTACAGTTGCTCATATGGAAAAAGATATGCAGGTTCTGCACACATTAATAATGAGAAAAAGACGATGACAAATAAGACACGTAATACAAATAAATAATACAATAATTAATAAATAAATCAATAATACAAGAATAAACTCTGTGTTTCACATACTCACAACTATAAACCTACTTTTGCCCACCTGTGCGTGTGTCTGTGTAAATATTATACAGTACACATATCCATCCTCAGGGCTTATTATCATGCAATTCCACACCAAGTCGAGGACTGCCGCTGTTTCCTAAAGCCTCTTGTTTCTGGTCACCCTCAGACCAGCATATCCATGGCATGAAGAACTGTGGCACCACTTCTGGTTCCTCCCTTCCTCCAGGACTGATATACAGTAAATAAGACTTCACTAACAGCACCACAGTGTCTAAAAGGACCTCAACTGAAGAAGACGTCATATTGTAGCGCTAGCTGTTTTTCTTGTCATTGTCACAGATTTTTTTTTGTTTTTGCTACATTTTTTCCATTAATTATACTCTTTGTGGTTATCTTGGCCTTTTATTACAATATACTGTATATTTATATACAAACACACACACACACTGTATACATATTGTCGCAGGTGGCTGGGGGGGGCGAGCCGGTCGGAACGCCCCAGAAGACCGGAAGAGGGTTTATGCCTTCCCCAGACCACGTAGCGGGGACCGTCCTGGTGGCTATGGGGACCACGGGTACAGAACTTGGAAGCTCAACCCTGTAGGGGCCCGTGGTCACCACCAGGGGGCGCCCCAATGCCTTGGGAGCCCTGGACCTCTGCAATTCCGCCACACCCGGAAGTGCTGGGGGGAAGAGGAGCAGGGACACCCAGAGTGCTTCCGGGGATGCAGCTGGCACTTCCCCCACACTGGGGAGTGCCGGTGGAAGATTGCTGGGAAGCACCTGGAGCACATCCGGGTGTGAATAAAAGGGGCCGCCTCCCTTCATACAAGGGCTAGAGTCGGGTGGAAGAGGACGAGGTCTCTGGAGGAGGCAAGGAGGCGGCCTGAAGTGGAAGAAGGCACTGATTTGGTGGCCTCGACTTTTGGGGACTTTAGGGTTGTGTGGCACTTATACATAATAGATAATGGTAATAAAACGTGTGTTGGGTGACAAGAATGTGTCCGCCTGTCTGTGTCCTGGCCGGCTTCCACAATATATACATAGATATTTACACTATGCATCAGGCACACACACATTTGCACATAATCATAATAAGCCTACCATTATACTATTAAAAATTCTTATTATTTAAAATCTTTTCTTTTCTTATGATAAAGTGTTTTACTACTATTACTTATTAAAATGTCTTCAACAAGTCTTTACCTACAATAATTAGCTTTGAAATACTACAAAAAAACTCATTCTAATAACACAAAAAGACTTTAGTTAAATGTACCAAACCTGAACAATATTTCCCCAGTGTTAAAGTGTTTAATTTCATTTTTCTGCGATTTACATAATTTAATTGTGGCTTTGGATGCTATAAAATTACACATACCAACGGATTTTTAATCACTATTCTTTTGTTTGCCACAGGATTCTCCATCCTTGTAACCTTCAGTTAAGCCCACCAGTCCCAACATTTTAACCTATCATCATCTGCTAAGTGACACATCACAGAAATGCACCAACAAGTTCTTATCTTCTAAAAACCAAACCTTTTTGTGCTCTATTTAAACTCAATTCACTTTCTCTTACCTATTCCTGTCCAAAAATTGGCAAAAGAAAAACACAAAAATGCTTGTTTGCTTCCACGTTTCCCAGAGTTCTGTCTCATTTATAAAAAGGAATCTTATGTTTAAGGTTGACTATAAAACACTGTGCAGATGTACAAAAATATCAGAAAAAATGTACTGTGATAAGGAAACGTATACGTTTTAAAATGTGGGATGCGCTTGGCTGCTCTAAGAAGTTAAATACCATGAGGCATAGTTGCCATATTATTCTCTAATTACATGAAAACTGCTAACAATCTGAGCTCATTTAAAATTCTTTGTATAAAGTCTTGTCTCAGACCTCTGATAAAAGGACATCACTAATTGTTTTTCTCCACATGCATTTTATGTCTTAATGTTGTTAGCCTGAATTAAATTATAAGCGGGTTTGAGAATGTTAGGCTGGCTGCTACTGTTGTAAGCGAGACACATGAGTAACAAAGTAAGCATTTCTTCGTCTTTGTTACAATTTCACATAAACCTGGAAGTTTTCCATGGATCTCAATGCATGGTTAAACAGCCTACATGTTACCGACTGAGACAGCAGGTAAAAATAAGTTAAGCCTTAAAGGAGATTTAGTTATGATATGCCTGGGTAATTACTTGAGTGAAAATGCATAGGACACTAAATGTTCATAATTCACATTGCCTTTTCATTATTTTGTATGATAAGAAGTCAAACTGGGCTTCGATTTGAACCCAAGACGCTGATGCACTACACACTGCCATGCTATTGTAATATTGCTATTTTAAAAATAACACCAATCACCGACTTGCATAATCTGAGTTGGGGCTGCGTGGGCCAAACCCCAGTAGCCATGGGCGCTAAAACAACAATAAAAAGTTCATTTATAGCAACTCTCTAACATATAAATGCTGCTCAAAGTGCTTTCCATGGATTGTAAAATTGAATATATGAATAAAAATGTAAAATATGGCTAAAAACCCAAATATTTTATAAAATAACATACTAAAATATAATACTAAAATATAATACCTACAATCAGTACAGAGTCTTTAAAAACAGCATCAAAAAAACAAAAAAAGTCAGTTTGGGTAAATGGCAAGGGAGGAAAGGAAAAGAAAAACTTTAGCTGGTGAAAAAAAATCAACAACTCAGCCCTTCAGGCATAAAAGAACCCCAGAGGGCCCTCCAGTCCATCATGGGACCTACTCACACACACTCTCATATTCACATGATGCCAAATTGTACATTAACCTCATCCTCATGTTTTTAGGATGCAGGAGAAAAACCCACAGAAGTTTAAAGTCATGGCACATCACGTGAATTTTCCCGTGATTTGCAGCTGTAGACCTCATTTGCATAATCTTAGCGAGTCGGAGGTAGTCGACATTGTGTTCCCATGAGGCCATTGTGACAAATTCAGCAACTCACTCCAGCTAGTCCACAAGTTACCCCGATACAGTCAAACAGGTCTGACTTTGTCTCTAGCTGTAGGGGCGGCTCTGTGTGACAGCTAATGAATGCTCATCCAGAAGTACAATGCACAGAATACAGTGATAAGGAATAAGTAATGTAGGTGTTTTGGATCTCACAAACAGAACAGAAACCCGTCTGTCTGATGTCTCATATTTTACATACTGTGAAAGAATGGAAACAAGAAAATAAAAGGGCTGAAACTGCAGCTAAACTCCCTATAGCTGTTAATCCTTCGTACAGCACCGGCAATATCAGGCAGCACGCCGTTGGCTGTCAGAAACAGGGTGAGCACAACTGGGATAGAGGATTGACACACTCTTTCTAAAAGTGACATGTTCAGCAATCTCCAGTCGTTTAAGCTGACATGGTGAGGTGACAAGATCATCAACTGAAGTTGAGAAGTCTGACATACACCACGATTAAAAGTCACATAATGTGATATCAGCTTTCAAATACTAATAATAATAATAATAATTCTGTACATTTAGACAGTGACCAGCCACTGGGTTTAAACCTAGAATGCTGCACCTGTGAGGCAGCAGCAATAATTACTGCATCACTAACCATCTACACATCTTTATACAGTTTCTTGGAAGAAGTACTAATGCATACACAACAATCATCTCCTCAAGGAGACTTACTGTTAATTAATGAACTAGCATAAATATTTCAGTAAAATGTCTATTACTAAAGACTTCTAAAACTAATTAAAAAAAAACACACACACACAAAATGTAAGATATAATAACTGTAAGAATACTCAAGAATTTGCTTATATGTTGTTGTGCTGTTTATATATTTGAATCCCGTTTGAGTAAATGCAGTTACACTTAGCTCCTGAGGAAGGTCACAGACTACTTTTCAAAAATAATTCTCCAGTATTATCCGAGACAGCGACCTCAGATTGTGATTTTAAAAAATAACTGAAGATTACTCAAATTAAACATCTGTTCATTTGCTGAATCTCCTTAATCCAATCTCTGGCTCACATCAGCTGTGAGGCCAGACGTCTCCCCGGTACTTCATAAGGTATACTCACTCCCACTCACTTTTACTGGGCCAATGTAGAATTGCCAGTTAAACAAAGGTGCATGTCTTTGGAAAGTAAAAAAAATAATGTACTGAATGTAAAAAATAAAAGCAGGCCCAGGGTGAAGAGGCAAACTGGATTAGCACCAAGGACTCCGAACATCTGAGACAGCAGTGCTAAGCAGCCACTATTATGTCCATCTATTACACACACAGAGCAACTTTTTAAGTTACCTGTTAACACTAACATGTTCGAATATCACTTAAAAGCCAAGAAGCTTTTATTTATAGTATAATAAAATGGACTGTGAACAGTGTGGTAAATATCATGAATGGTTCCTCTATGTATTCCACAGAAATTGGATACAGCAGTGTTGGGTACTCCTTTTTGGGAGGTACATTTCCATTGTACTTTAGTGTTTTCAATTACATTGTGTGTGATTAATTCATACAAGATTTTAGCCAAAACCTTATTTATTATGATGATTATTACTATTTTGTATAGTGTGTCACACAAGAGCATCAGAACATCACACTCCAAGTTCTTCCCAGGTATGTGGTAACTCCCCTGGCCAAAAGGGGTCGCTGCAGCTAACTGTCTTGTCTTTTTCTTCCACAGTACAGAGAAACTGACCAGGGAAGGTAACTGACTCCGCCCGCTATAAAAACACAACTGTCCAGAAGGATGGGTTACTTCTTTCCAGAGCTACCAGAGCTAAGAAGCCACAATTATAACAGCCAAAATTATACCAGCCATGGTATTTGTTTCCTTTAAACACCATCAAACGGCCCGGTTGGCACCCCTTAATTATTTTTGTTTGAGCCTGTCATTCTCTCAGACAATGACAAGTGTTAATCTGGGTCATTTAAAGCAAACAAAAAAAATGAACTTTGCCAAATTCTTTAAAAAAAAAATAATAATGAAAAGTTAAATAAATGAAATAACCAATAAGGTATAACAATAAATAAACACAAAAAGGAATTTTCAACTTAAAAATAGTTTATCTGAATAAAGATTAAAAATGCAGCTGCAATGATGCACAAAAATGGAGTACCAGGACTAAATGCAGCTGGACATTCAAAAGACATTTATTCTTTGTAGGTACTGTAAGAAGTGTCTTTTCTAATTTCTAATTACACCCCAATACGTTATAATGGGCGACATGGGAGCAATGTTCAGATGAAACAATGATATAAGATTGCACCAGGATTCTGTGCAGGACGCTGTAAATCAGTGGTCGTGTGTTGTACAGTCGTAGATTCTGGACGCCCAGTGTGATGATTCATTCCACGACAAAGTTTCAGGGGTGTCTGCATCTGAAGTTTAAATGCCTGTGAGTCTGCAAGCGACTTACCTGCAAGTCAATAGAGAGTTAAAAAAAAAAAAAATAATAATCGACAGCCCTTACTGAAAATATTATACACACACACACACACACACACACACATATATATAACGGCTGTCATTTTTTTTCAAAATTTTCCAAACCAGCCGTATTTATCATATCAGTCTATATCTATATATCATATCAGTCTATATCTATCTATATAAGGCTGGTTTGGAAAAATACAAGATGCATCGGGTATGAAGGTTGTGAGTGGAGACTTTAGTATCCCCTTGTTGTCCAAAGGACATTCATGATGTTTGGCTAAACTATTTAACTGGTTTGAAGGTCGGCACAATCTATATAAATCAAATTGTAGGCTGTTTGGATGTCTGTTTGTTTGTTTGTCAATTATGAAAAAATGGCTGAACTGATTTTCACAAAATGTTGCACATGGGTTGCTGTTGGTGCAACTTAGGCAATATGACACATTAGGGACAGGTTGTAATGGAGTGGGGACAAACCAAAAAAACAGCCCAAATGCATAGACTACAGTTCCCAAGAGGCTGGAGGAATGTGCTGTAGCTGATAAGCAAAAATAGTCATCGGCATGCACAAAGCTTTGCAGTGGCCAAAGCGGACTCTCATCTAAGACTACAGGTATGCAACATCGTCTTCTTCTCCACTAAGCTGGATAACAATTTCATCGTCTCGTAGGATTACAACTTGTCTCACCACTGGTTGTGTATCCAAATGTCAATACCGGGAACTTCAGCTAGTAATGAATAAATAGCTTGACCTTTTTATCAGTGCAGGAAAATTGCAAGTAAATCTGTTTATCAGTTTATCAGCTATATAATCACAGAGGGCAGAAGACAAAATATAAATGACAGAAGTAATTAAATAGCATATTGTATTAAATTGAATTTATGTGGACAGCTGAAACACCCAAAGTAGGTAGTCAACATTACCTTTAAAGTACAGCTTTACCAAAACTCTAACAAATGGATAAAAAAAAAACTTCTCCATGCACAGCTTCAACAGCATTCAATTTTGAAAGGCATTAAAGCAAAGCATGAGAAATGATTATGGATTTTCATTATTTATAGTTTTGTAGCCTGCGGTGGGCTGGCGCCCTGCCTGAGGTTTGTTTCCTGCCTTGCGCTCTGCGTTGGCTCCAGCAGACCCCTGTGACCCAGTAGTTAGGATATAGCAGGTTGGTTAATGGATGGATAGTTTTGTAGCAGCAGCAGCCCATCACTACATTTTCTAGGTGCAGGAAACAGTATTTTAATGCTCTAATCTCATTCAATGCTACTCCAATCAATAAAGTTAAAGGAAGAGGAATAACTGTGAATCAAACATCACAAGCATTTCCCCCCAAAAAAAATCATCTTTGTGTAGGACAATCCCAAGACATATGACCTAGAAAGGTCACATCCTCCTTAGTTAGGGTCCCGTCCCTCATATATTTTGGATAACTTAACTATTCAAAGATATCATTTTAAGAATAATTTCACCATCTGTTGCATGAATTGATCAAAGGTGTATATCATGAATGACTGAACTCCATTCCTCACCTGAGATATTAACTAAGAGGTCCTTTTCTCATTTTTACCTAATGTCGTCTGGAGGTGCACACTGCAAAATAAATTGGTAAAGTCTAGAAAGACTCCTGATATCCTCCTCACTACTAGCTAAAGTGTATTCAAGTGTAGCGATACAAATGGACGATTAGGGAAATGGGACAAGTTCCTTTTGACAAACTTTGTAACTTGTTTTGCATGCTATGCATTGAAATGTACAAACACAAACTGTAAAAAGTTTAAAGACATGTAACAAAATCCTGTAAACATGGGTATGAAGTGTTTGAACTTTGCTTTTCAGAACTTTATTGTAATATGAAACAACAGTGTTTAAGTTTAGAATAAAGCATACATCTTCCTGTCTGATGTCAGCAGGAGATTACTCATAGTGTCCGGTACAAGGCAATTTAAAACGTAAAATGTCAGCAAAATAACTTTTCTATTCAGTCCTAAAGACACATGGGAGGAAGTAAAGACTGAACACACAAGACATTATGTGCTCACTGCTGTGGGTTTGGGTGAGGATTCTTGCAAGAGAATTGTGAACCGGCTGAAATGAACAGATTAGAAGGGGCAGGGCCAGCAAAGAGGCACAGTAGTCAATGTGGCCCGTGATGAAAAGCGTGGACAAGCTCTTTAGGATCTGAAAGAAAAAAAAAAAAAAACAGAAATAGGCACAGGTGAAAGTAAGAACCTTTCTTCTGCCAGGATTCCTCTTCTGGCTGGGGTTCAAATTCTTGTTTTATGTTTTGTTGTACATTTTTGATTTATATATGATAACATTGCTTTTATTTACATTTTGCATTATTCTTTACATTTTATGCGTCAGTTGTCATGCCTTTATTAAGTGCCACATGTTTTGTGTGGGACTCCCCAAGAGACAGGGCCATCTACCCATTACCATCAAAGGCAGGGGTAACCCACAGTCCCTTGCGGTTCATTTGCATGCAGTTGGGAGTGGTGGGTTTGTGATTTTTTCTTGTGATCTGCTGGACTTTTGAACCTGTGCTCTGTTTTTCTTTATTCCACCTTTTGAATTTGGATTGGGTCAGATTTACTTGGATTGCCTTATGTTTTCAGGCAACTCCCTTTTGCCTTTTTGTGTTTCATGTTATTACAGAGCATTTTTGGAACGTTACCCCTATCGTAGTATGGCCACTTTGGCATTCTGAAAGGGCATTCATTTTCTTGAAATATGCTATAGTAGCAATTAACATGAGTTCTGCTTGGTTGAAGTTTAACTTTAAACAGTTGTACTACATTGAACATTTATTTTCTTCCATTCAAGTCATGAGCTGGGCCGTCTCTGCTGAAAGGAAACTTCAATAACTGAAATCATTCACATAAAAATGATAACCAAGCACAGAGGTATAAATAATAAGACCTTGTGATTTTCAGAAAAGCAGTGGGCCAAGGCCTGATCCTTGAGGAATTCCCTGAATGACCGGCACAAAGTCTTGCCAAGACTGAAAAACTCCTGCACTATTTTATACAGCTTTATAGCAGCAGCAGCCTATCATTACATTTTCTAAGTGCTGGAAACACTACTTTACAAAGTCTAATCTCATTTGTTGTTACTTCAAAAAATGAAATTAAAGGAACAAAAATAATTGTGAATCAAACACTATCAGATAATTAAGTGAGCATTTTCCCCAAAAACTGAACTTTGCATAGGACAAGCCCAAAACATATCACCTAGAAAGGCCAGAGCTTGAGCACATCATCCTTAGTTAGGGTGCAGTTCCCGATACATTTTGGATAAGTTAACTCTTCGGAGATATCATTTTAAGCTTAATTACACAATGGATTAATCAAAAGTGTGTGTTACAAATGAATGAACTCCATTTCTTATCTGAGATATTAACTAAGAGGTCCCTTTTTGCAAAATGTCACCTAGGGGTGCACACTATGAAATAAACTGATAAAGTATAGAAAGCCTACCAATATCCTCCTTAGTGCTGGGAGATATACCGGTTCATCCCGAAAACCGTTTTTTATTTTTGTTATGATATGGATTTTCCTTATACCGCAATACTGGTTTAAATAGCCTAAGCAATGTTCGGAACGTGACGCAGCGGGAAAGTGTTTAAGGGGGGACCTTTTTCACTGCTACACCACTAAACACTCATGCAGCGGAGTATAAGCATTAGTGGAGGTACTGAGCGGTAAAAATGGACAGAGAACATTCTGAAACTGAAGCTGTAGCAGACGATAAAGTTGAACATGATGACAAAGAAGAACTTTTGCCGAAAAAAGGAGCCGTGTCTGTTGTCTGGAGATACTTTGGTTTTAAAAGGTTGGATGTGGACCAAACAACTATTTACTGCAAATGCCGTAGAGCTAAAGTTGTTGCCGGAGGCCGGAGGCGACAGCACAAACAATTTGCTGTACCACCTCAGCCGCACACATGCTTTGGAGTACCATAAATGTATGGAACTAAGATTGGTGCCCTCCATGTCCTCGGGTAAAACTGAAAAAGCTAGAGGACACTCGAGTCAGACGCGTTTGCTAGAGGTACTGCCTACGGCAAAAAGAGCAAGCAGTGGATCAAGATAACCAACGCCATTACAATCCATATAGCTAACGTGTTAGTGGACAGAGATTGTTAACATTAACAGAAAGTGTCGTTGGTTTACAAAAAATATTTACTATTTATTCCTTTTCTAAGACACGTTCAGTACAATACAACTTTGACAAGCACCTCTGGATATTTTACTAAGGCTAAATGCCTCTTTGGATGGTTGAAAATATGTTGTCAAAATTTTAATTTAAGTTGTTTGCAAAATTTGTTCAATAAAAAGGTTCTGACTGCAACTGTCATGCAATGTGATTCCTTCTCTTCATTAGTGCCACCCCCTTGAAAAGTATCACTTTATGGGGCCATACAAACCTGTATTAATAGTTGTGTGCACATTAAAATGTTTTTTTTTGTACAATGTACAATTCTCATGACAGTGGAATAGGTTATTCTTAGCCAGTCTACTGCAGTAATTGCAGTGGAAAATGTGGTTAACATCCACTCATGCATGGAAACAAATACTGTTGAATACGGTGAAACCGGTGTAATTTTGAAAAATACCGTGATATAGAATTTTGGTAATACCGCCCAGCACTAATTCTCCTCACTTCTAGCTAAAATGTATTCAAGTGTTGATACAGACGGCGCATTAGGGAAGCAGGGAAAGTTCCTTTTGACAAAGTTTCTAACTTGTTACGCGCTCCGTGCATTGAACCCTATAAACACATAAAATGAGCAAGTAGCAACGTTACTTCAGAATTCACAAAGATACGTGAAAAAAATAAGTGAGAGTAAAAACTACACATTTTAATGACTCGCAGATGGTGGAACGGAAGCACTTTATGATACACTGGTGGCGAGTGACCGTACAATGGACCACTTGGTTCTTCAACAGCTGGTGTGTCACACTGCTCAGGTCTTCTACGGCGTCACACACAACCAGCTGCTTTGCCAGCACATACACACCGCCAAGCTCTGCTTCACTCCAATCAGAGGCAACTCATCCACCACACTCTCCCCTGACTCTGAGAGCTGACCCAAGGCCAGAGTCCTCACTCAAATCACTGCACCTCAGCTGGCTTCTCCAAGTCTCCCTTCTCCCCTCTGACATGAGCCTGGTCACTGGAGGAACGAGTCCCTTTCAGATCCCGACCCAACAGTACTAGAATTTAAAAATGGCTTACACTGGTGATGATATAAAGAACCACCTCAACACACGTAGGAACGAAAAACAGCACAGGTCATGTCTGGAAAAGGCTTTCTGTTTGAGGCACGAGAATTTCAACCAGGGATTGTGGGAAGTGTACTTATTATTAAAAGAGAAGCCCAGAACAAACACACACAGGCTTTCACTATGGCCACTCGTATCTAATTATGGATTAGTTCAGAAATAGATTTGTGCAAGGATGTGAAAACAGCACAACAAAGGCTCTTTCACAAGAGTAATGTAAAACTAACAAGTCTGGCTTCACACAGGAAACCTTACAGCTTGGACAAAAATAATAAAAGCAGGGACAGATTTGGAAAATCATGGCAGTAGAATTTTGTAACAACTAAAATTTGAATTCTTTTGACTCATGCATTAAATATTACTCTTTAGTAAGCTAATGAGGCAAATATAAATCTTACAACAGCAAATATTACAAACCTAACTGAGGGATTCTCTGACAAAGCCAGCACAGAACAGTTTTAAAGAATTTGTTAAAATGAAAACATCCTGAATTATCTTGGAAATCACTGATTCAATAGTACCGATATAATAAAACTTTGAATTGTTTATTTTCAGTATTGATTTTAAGCAGTATTTTTCAGTTACTGTTAAGAAAAATGCGAGAGAATAAATTTTGAATGTGCACAGAAGATAAATCAAGTGGTCCTTGATGATGTCATTCATTAGAAATCACGTACTGAAATCCCCCCAAGGTCTGTCACACATTAAAATTCAAGCCCGGCATTGTATTTGTCCATTTATGAAAGCCAATATTAATTTATTTAGAGGATAGCTGGGTAACTACTTGATGGCTATTGTAGTCTTTTAAAGTTGCCATTACTTTTAGTACTTATATTATTGTATATTCTATTATAGAAAAAGGCACAATATTGTTCACATGAATAATGGAGGTTCTTTTTATAAAAAAACATTGAATTGGAATTCAGTTTTTGCCGTCGTAACAAATAAATATTGAGTTATCGTAAAATTTCCGTTGTATTGGGTGTCAAATACATCCCATTTCCAAGACTGGGGTTGTAAAAATTCATCCACATTTGCGATTGCCATTGAACCACTAGCAATACATTGTCGAAATACTGATCAGATAAAGGGGATTAGCAGAGAAGGACTGGAACAGAAAATTTCATTATATGCAGATGACATGGTACTGTATATATCGGACCTAGAAAATTCTGTGCCTGCAGTCTTAGCAGCACTCACAGAATTTCAAAAGATCTCTAGTCTCAGAATTAATCTGAATAAAAGTGTACTCTTTCCAGTGAACTCTCAAGCATATAATATTAGATTAGATACCCTACCTTTTATCATTGCAGAACAGTTTAAATACCTAGGGGTAAACATCACAAGTAAACATAAAGCTCTATATCAACAAAATTTCGCCGTTTGCATGGAAAAAATTAAACAAGACTTGCATAGATGATCAACCCTTCATCTCACACTAGCTGGAAGAATTAACACTGTTAAGATGAATATTCTTCCTAAACTCCTTTTTTTATTTCAAAACATCCCAATATACATTAATAAATCATTTTTTAGGCAATTAGATTCGACAATAACCTCATTTATTTGGAATTCAAAACATCCACGCATCAAAAGAGCGACCCTACAAAGACAAAAGGCAGAAGGCGGCATGGCTCTACCTAACTTCCAGTTTTATTACTGGGCAGCAAATATACAGGCGATAAGAACCTGGACACAAATAGAAGAACATACACAGGCTTGGTCCGCAATAGAAGTAAAATCCTGCAGTACTTCTTTGTATTCCTTGCTCTGTGCTCCAATAAACACAAGTTATCGGCAATACACTAATAACCCAATTGTGCTCCACTCACTTAGAATCTGGAACCAATGTAGAAAGCATTGTAAGACGGAGAAGCTTCTATCTGTGGCACCCCTGCAAGAGAACCACCTCTTTCAACCTTCACAAACATATGCAGTTTTTAATATTTGGAAAAAATTTGGAATTAACTTGCTTAGAGATCTTTATATAGACAACGTCTTTGCATCCTATGAACAATTACATTCCAAATTTAACATTCCAGCTACACATTTCTTTCACTATCTTCAAGTCAGAAACTTTGTTAAACAAAACCTTACAGATTTTCCTCATCTTGCACCCTCAACCATGCTGGAAAAAATATTGCTCAATCTCAAGGATTTAGACTCCATCTCTACAATATATAAAATCATTTTACAATCCCTCCCTTTCAAAGATCCGAGAAGACACTGGGAAAAAGATCTCTCAATTAATATATCAGAAAAGGAGTGGAAAGTAGCAATGCAGAGAATTCACTCGAGCTCCATATGCGCAAAGCATACAATTATACAACTCAAAATTATATATCGAGCACATCTGTCTCGACTAAAACTCTCCAAAATGTTTCCAGGGCATGATCCAACCTGCGAACGTTGCAACCAAGTCCCAGCCTCACTAGGTCACATGTTCTGGTCCTGCACCAAATTAACATTATTCTGGACAAACATTTTTAATTACCTTTCAGACAGCCTTGGACTCACAATCCCTCCAAACCCATTAACAGCTGTGTTTGGTGTTCTTCCAGATGGGTTTAAAGCGGAGGAAGACAAACAAATTGTGATTGCAGTCACTACACTTTTGGCACGTAGACTTATTCTCATAAACTGGAAAAACCCAAACTCTCTTCTTTTAAGTCAGTGGGAAACCGATGTGTTATATTATTTGAAGTTGGAAAAAATCAAATACTCAGTTAGAGGATCCGTACAGACTTTTTTCAAAACATGGCAGGATCTAATCAGTAATATTTTAAAAAATTAATAACAGAGAATTTATTAATTTAGGTATGTTTACAAGCCTAAATTTAAATTTAACGCCGTTTGGCTTGCTCTCTCTCTCAGGGGTGGGGATCGATCTGTTCTTAATTTTTTCTCTTTGTAAAAACTTGATTGCTTTGTATGGATTGTAATAAAATTAATAAAAAATAAAAATCAAAAAAAAAAAAAAAAATTCATCCACATTTTAACAAAGGGGGCTCTCTTGACCCGCAATCATAAAGTTGGCCCAAAGCAATTGAACCTTTCAGTGCTTCAGTATGATGCTGCACAAGTCAGAGTTTGCCAAGTCTCCCAGCAAATTTGACTAGTGTATCCATACTGGGTTGGCAAATCTCACCTGTAATTTAATACAAAATTTCTTCTTGAATAGAGTTTGTGAAAAATAAAGCACCCCATGCCTCTTAATTCTTCAGTATGGGAGTGTGTCAAGTGTGTCATTGAATCTGACTAATGTATTCATATTGGGCCAAACAGCATTCACATGCATTTAGAATGTAAACCCTTAATGACACAAATCAATGTACATATTTGAATATATTGTGTTTGCCTAATATTGCAGTGCTGAAAGAGATGTGATTAAGAAGCTAACTTTATCCTGGTATCTGTTTCCATATCACTGGTATACTGTTTTTTGTTCTTTTTTAAACATACATCATATTCCAAAGGTTGTTCAGAAGGGACTGGGCGGTCTCTTGGTCTGGAATCCCTACAGATTTTATTTTTTTTTCTCCAGCCTCTGGAGTTTTTTTTTTTGTTTTTTCTGTCCACCCTGGCCATCGGACCTTACTTATTCTATGTTAATTAATATTGACTTATGTTTATTTTTTATTGTGTCTTCTATTTTTATATTCTTCATTTTGTAAAGCACTTTGAGCTACATTTGTTTGTATGAAAACGTGCTATATAAATAAATGTTGTTGTTGTTGTTGTTCCAAGATATCCTTTAAGACATAAAGCTAAACTTAAAAAAAAAAAGCTTCAGGGTCAAAACGATCATTTGCAAATACTAGAAAATACGAAAAGTGATGTCTTTCACGTCACCGCTTCATATTCGACCAGATTAAAATAGCAAAGCATTACAATAAGTAAAATTATATTTTGTTCAAGTAAAATATGATGGGTTAGAATGAAAACAAAGTTTGACTTCTCCTTTATGATCTGTTCTCTCACAATAGATCGCATACAAACCTTACATTAAAATCCCCAAACCCGTCTTTATGGGTGCTGAATATCAAAACAAAATGCGATTTTATAGCATTGAGACAAGGCCAATTAAACGTGAAAGAACTATCGGATTATGGAAAAAATCAGCGGCTGAAGGGCTGCAGACTTCCATGAGATCGCTTAATTCTGTTATTCTTTTCCCATCAAAATGATGCAACTGCAATACAATGCTCTATGAAATTATATGCTGTCTTCGATCAGAGGCTGTTCAGTGTCTTTTATTGTTACTTTTTTAAAAAAACCTAGAAGACACAGAGGCATCATGTGAAGATTTTCAGCCAGGAAACAACAGTACAGCACACTCCTAAGAAGTCTGTT
Organism: Polypterus bichir lapradei; assembly: GCA_026402145.1. Lineage (NCBI taxonomy): Eukaryota > Metazoa > Chordata > Cladistia > Polypteriformes > Polypteridae > Polypterus > Polypterus bichir. The sequence goes on along the minus strand of JANRMT010062803.1, from coordinate 3,381,565 downwards.
ACAGACAATCACACCCTTTAGAATACGATATCTTGAGCCCCTTAATCTCGAACGTTTCTTGTTTTCTTTCTTTCTTAATCCACACACTGCCAACACCACCACCCCCTTCCCCTTTACCCTCGCAGCGCAGCTCACCTCTTCCACTCGTTTACGGTCCGTACGAAGAAAGAGCGAGTGTACATTCGCCCGTCTGCGATCAGTATTCCGTCGCCGAAAAAGCGGAATCGGATCGGTGCATCCGACACTCGGAGCTTTCACAAAGCGCCAGTCTTCGTCTCTTGGAGATGGAGCCACACCGAAATCAACCAGCTCGCTGTCATAAACCAGCCTAAAGCAATCCTGCGAGGCATCTTGTAACGGCACTCCGCCGGCGCATGCGCATATTTAAAGTGTGGGGGGTGCCAGGGCGGAGGAGCGGTAAAGGGTTGTCTGTTCGTCTTGAAGATGAGCACCGTTTAATCAAATTTATTACTTAAACGGGGAAACAAAAGCTTTAGAAAAGTAATTTTTTAAGGACAGATGTGAGTGCACGCATGTCTTCGCCAGTCCGCACCGATGTTTAAATGAAATAACATTTTTAAAACTGGTCGCAAACTTCAAAGCCGATTTCAGTTTGTATCTGGAGGTAGCACGCGTGTCCAGCAGGCTCAACACACGCATTCGGGAATTATGTAGTGCTATGCACGGTAGCGTTTATTTTCAATTTTAAAAGTAACGCAGTTTTGACGATATTACAGCTAACGAATACAGGAAGCGAGTGGTTTTGTTAATAACCATTTGCCGTCCAGTTATCACTCTTGCAGTGAATTACACAAACAGGTTTTTGGGATTTCTTTCGGGATAGGATAGGAAACCGCAACCCTCAGTCGGATGAAGTGAGTTTTGTTGATATTTTACCAAAACACCAAGAGCCACATTTATTCGTTTTTTTTTTATCTCACTTCTGTTTTTAAAATGCTCTTTTTCAATCGAAATCTTACTATTGGGCAGGCTATGAAAAGAAGGACGCACAGCAGGTGGCGTTGCTGCCTTACGGCACTGGGACTCCCGTTTGATTCCCGCGAGACAGTGCGTCTTACTGGAGAAGTTTGCACACTCCCGGTGATCTTGTGGAGGTTCCCACAATGCTGCAATCTGCTTATACACTAGCCGAGTATATTATTCGGAACACGTATACACCTGCACATCCATGCAATAATCTAATCGGCCAATCGTGGGGCAGAAGCGCCATGCATAAAATCACGCAGCTGCATGCCTGGAGCTTCAGTTAATGTTCACATCAAATACCAGAATGGGAAAAAATGTGATCTCAATGATTTGACATGGCATGATTGTTGGTGCCAGACAAACTGGTTTGAGGATTTCTGTAACTGCTGATCTCCTGGGATTTTCAAACACAACTGTCTGTGGAGTTTTTTTTTTTTTTATAAAGAACACATCTTGTGAGTGTCAGTTCTGAGAACAGAAATGCCTGAGATGAAAGTGGTCAGAGGAGGATGACCGGACTGGTTTGTGTTGACAGAAAACATAGAATAACTCAAGTTACCACTCTGTACAGCTGTGGTGAGCAGAAAAGCATCTCAGAAGGCACAACATATCAATCCTTGGACCTTGGGCTACAAAAGCAGAAGACCACATCAGGTTCCATCTTACAGGAAGTAGAGGCTGTAGTAGGCACAGCTTCATCAAAATTGGACAGTTGAAGACTGCAGAAATGTAGCCTGGTCTGATGAATCTCAATTTCTGGTGAGGCACAGAGGTTGGGTCAGAATTTGGTGTCAAAAGCCTGAATCCATGCAGTGAACCTACCTTGGATCAACAGTCCAGGTCGTGGTGGTGGTGTAATGGTGTCAGGAATGTTTTCTTGGCACACTGTTGGCCTGTTAATAGCAATCAGTCATTACTTGAATGCCACAACCTGAGTATTGTTGTTTTCTGGACGTGTGCATCACTTCATGGCCGCAATTTACCCATCTTCTAATGGCTACTTCCAGCACGAATGTGCACCACATCAGAAAACAAAAGTCACCTCAAATGGGCTTCTTGAACATGAAAATAAGTTCAGTTTTCTTCAGTGACCTTCCCAGTCACTTTTGGGATGTGGTAGAACACAGTTTGCAGTTTGAATGTGCAGCTGACAAATCTGCCGAAATTACAGTACTGTACATGATATAATAAGGTCAACATTTACCAGAATTTCAAAGGAGTGTTTCTAGCATCTTGTGGAATTCAGGTTACAAGAAACTGAGCCTGTTTTCAGAGTATAATGAGGCCCAACCCAGTAATAGTAAAGCATTCCTAATAATGTGCTCACTGAGTCTACATATTACAGAGAACAAACCTGCCTACCATAGTCTAGATGGAGGATCAAAAGTGCACGAGGCACCCGTCTGACTTGCACAACACTTGGCAAGCTTTGCAAAAAAAAGCCCTGTACATAGTCTAGTTAGGAATGTAGTGAATGTACTAGTATGCCAAGCTATGCTGCGCTTATTACCTCCAGATCCCTAACATCCATCCATCCTTCCATCTACTATACATTACCAGTTTATTGTTGGAGGTTATGGAGCCAACATCAGATACAAGGCAGGAACCTACAATGAATAAGTGCTGAGAGGTACTGTAATACCTCCTGGGCAGTAAATGGGCAGTATCAGGAGCTCGCAGGACCATCTTAATGTATAGGCACAAGGGGCACTGGCCGGTGGCCCCAAGAGCATAGGGGCCCACAATGTTTCTGATGCCTACAGTATGTATGTTTCTGTTTTTCTATCAAAACAGGAGCCCCGGCACAGTTCATTGCCAAGGCACCTATGATGCTGTTACGATGGCCCTGAGTTTCACCCCTTACTTGCAGAATGACATCTTAATCTTGCAGTAGGGTCTCTGTCCTCAAACCTTTAAGAAAATGAGCCTTTTTCATGACTTTGGGTTACTGTTGAATTATTTGCATGTGACATTAACAGAAAAAAGGTGGCTACTATTGAGTGTTTCATCAGGACTGCACCGTGAGGCATAATGTGGCTGAAATAGTAAGGAGCAGTCGAGGTAAGCAATAGTAATGCTACTGTTTGCTGTCTCGTTTATGGAAAAATATGTTTTCAGGAACACGTTCCAAGTTGAAATAGATCCATCTTTTCTAAGCTCAAATATGTGAAACAAAGTCAATTGTGGAACAGAAAGCAAATAACAATCGTGGCATATAACATTCTCAAGGTGGCTTGTCAAGCTTTCTGTTGTCATGAATACAAATATAAATTTCCTCTGTTCTTAAGAAAATGCCCATCAGTGTTATCATGACAGGATCACATTTGAACATCAAGAAATCACATTTCTTTGAACTTTTTTGTTTTAGCAGTGATACATTTTTGTTGTTTACTGTGTCTGTTCTTATCTTTTAGAAAACAATAACCCCTTTCCCTGAGAGAAAATAAAATTGTGTTGTGAAACTGGGTTTTTAACCACTGTCTGCATCTCAAGAAGCGTAAAGCTATCTTCTGGTATCACCTGCAAACGGACCACGAGAGGAAATGAAACACCTTCTAAATAATCTGTATGGTTACCGTTAAAACATGGACAAGCTGAAATACTTCAATATGTGATATGGAAACAGGAGCAAGGAGTACATTAGGTAAGCTGATTTTGTGTTTTCTATTAGATAAAATGAAGTTATATCATTTAACACATTCTCCTTTATCACAGTGCTAGAAAATGGCAATATGTTGCCTGTTGGTTGGACATGCAACTGATAACTACATTGTACCCTGAACATGGAACAATACTACTGTTCTTGTAATTTCCATCATCATTTATGTTTTGCTCAAAATAACTTTTGAGCATTTTTAATTATGAACTTTTTGTTTTTCAAGCTCTTGTTTATTTTTACCATTGTAACAATTATGTCTTCCTGCTAACATTTTGTACTTGGTTTGCATGAAAGGTGCCATACTTGCAGTATATCTCTATGTACGGCTGACAATGACACTTTAGGTTTTACAAATTTGAGTCTCTTGTGTATATTCCCAAGCAACCTATAAGATAAAACTTGAAGTGCATTTTATTATTAAATGGATTACAAAATGCATTCCAGGAGACAGCTTATCTCAAGTTTCAATGATGAATATGCTCAACAGGATGTAACTACCAGTTATAGAGGATGTATACTTTGTCTTTTTTAATTATCCTTTTCAATTATCCTTTACAAAGTTATTCTTTCAGTTTCTCTTGCCACAATACATTATTTGCTGCAGGAATATTAGTGTCATTGCTAATGTTTGCAATATGACCTTTATTGAAATGAAGAAGGCATTGCATTTACTTACTAAATGTGGCAAAATATATTGCAGAAGATGAAAACATAAAATCTTAATGTGTTGAATGTAACTGCCAGAGAGGTGTTGTTATATATACAGGGTGACACAGAAAAACGGGAACTTTTGAAAAACCCAATAAAAATAGAAGAAATCTAACAAAAAAATTTTATTGACAGCAACTGAACAACTACAACTTGCCTTTTAAGAGACAGTAATCCAAATTATCAATGTCTGAAAATTACATCCTGTAGATGGCGTCCTCCTGTACGTATGCATTCTTCCAATCTGCTGTTGAGGTTCCCCATTGATCGCTGCAACATCTCAGCTGGGATACCACGAATTTCGTCTTGAATTCTTTGTTTCAATTCATTCAGTGTCCTTGGCCGAGTCATGTGGACCCGACTCTTAAGGTAGCCCTACAAGAAAAAATCACAAACGGACAAATCCTGTGATTTTGAGGGCCAGGGAATGTCACCGAATCTTGAGATGACACGGTTACCGAACAATTCTCGCACAGCTGCCATTGATTGCCTTGCAGTGTGCGATGTCGCACCATCCTGTTGAAACCAGGTTTCGTGAAGTTGTGGAAAATTGTTCAATGCAGTTTCGAGGGAACCCGACCATGACGCCCTTAGTTGAAAAAACGTCGGAACTCCCTCTGCACACCTTCCAAACTATCATTGTTTTTGTAAAACATTTTTATGGTGAAAGCACGCTGTTGACCGTTCCACTGATCCATGATTACTAAATGGCGAGATTGTTTACAGCTCAAGGTCCCTGTTCCGCAGTGCTGCCAACTGTACATGGCTGCCACTACGCATTTCAAAAGTTCCCATCTTTCTGTGTCACCCTGTATTTGTAGCTACTAATCCACAAAGGGAGAAAATGAATCACATAACTTAAAATAGCTTTTTATTCCTAAACTTTTGACACCTATAAGGCGTCATCATCAGAGGAAAATGATTAGACATAATAGGAATCTAAGGCAGTGTATAGCAAATGAGAGGTTGGGGTGCATCAATAAGGTGGGGATCTGAGATTGCTCTTCAGGCATCTTGGAATTAATTCATGTCTGATGCAACTATGAAGGAAGAAAAGTTTTTCATAGCTGTGGGCTTCTCGGATAGCCGATGTTTCCCATCGTCTTACATTGGAGGGCTTCTTGCCCCTGAAGGTCATACGAATGGAAGCAAAGGTCCGTGAAACTGTTTGCATAGTTGTAGCTAGTAACCCATTTCTTCTCCATATAAATCTCTCTATTATATAAAAAATCCTTTGACGTGACAAGACTTTTTGTAGACAAGACTTTTTGGAAGAGAGATTTTTTCAAGTCCCACGAGACAAGACTTTTGTCTTGAGATTTTTTCAAGTCACACCCTCCTCTCAAACATTTTCAAACAAGACTACAGTCATCTCAACTCTCATTCGTGTGAATGCTTTTGTCAGACACACTTCCTGTCTTCTCAGCTCTTATACATTTTAACGTTTTCCTCACTTTAAGTTCCCAATTAAAGATGATGTATTATGTCCAAGTCTTATTGAAGAATTTCATCACAGAGGGTTATCAAGATAAAAAATGAGTGCACGCGCAATCCTAGCACTGAGAAATGAGGAAGTCAAACAAATTAACGGCACAAATGTTGATTAGTTTCACATCCATCCATCCATTATCCAACCCGCTATATCCTAACTATAGAGTCACGGGGGTCTGCTGGAGCCAATCCCAGCCAACACAGGGTGCTAGGCAGGAAACAAACCATGGGCAGGGTACCAGCCCACTGCAGGGCACACACACACACACGCACCAAGCACACACTAGGGACAATTTCGGATCACCAATGCACCTAACCTGCATGTCTTTGGACTGTGAGAGGAAACCGGAGCACCCGGAGGAAACCCATGCAGACACAGGGAGAACATGCAAACTCCACGCAGGGCGGACCCAGGAAGCGAATCAGTTACACATCAAATTGGTTAAATGCATCCAAAAATGCTGAATGGTTACACGGCAAATTGGTTAAATGCGTATCAATAGAATATGCTAAAACAGTTGGTGGTGATGGTGCGGAAGATGAAAACAACAACTTACAATATCCCGAAGAATATCTACAACCATTAACAATGTCTGGTCTTCCACCACCTGAACTACTGTAAAAAGAAGGATGTATCCAAGAAAGGTAATGTAGTACATCTTCCGTGGATAACATTAGACAACAAAGGAGATCTTGATATGCCATTCGTATTAAAACGTTAACTGTTTCCGGTTAGAATTAATAAATCTCAGAGCCAAACATTCAAAAAATTTGTTTTATTTAACAAAGAGAAAGAAACAAAATTAAATCACGGGCAGTTATACATTGCATTGATGCATATGTAACAATTCCCATGAAAATAAAAACCTGTTTAAACATCCAAATCCCCATACATGAACAGAAGAACCGCAAAGAGGCTAGCATGTAGCACAGGCCTGGGGGCTGGCAAGCAAAGAGAGCAGGGGGCAAAGCCCCCTAGTATATATATATATATAGTGATGAAATAAATCACAAATTCCGATTATAAAGGTTTGGGGATTGGTCCCTTATATTGTTGTGCACGAAAAGATGGTCAAGATGATTATCAAAAGATATAAGACATTCGACAAATGAAATGGAGTTTCTGTCGGCTTTTATATCTTGAAAAGATGTCTACAGGAAATGGTAGTAACAGGAAATGACGTCATCCACAGGAGCCAGAAAGTGACATCATCATGGCGGGACCGGAACTAACGCCATTGGTAAGAGCCGGAAGTGACGTCATCATGGCGGGACTGGACGTGACGTCATCCACAGGAGCCGGAGGTGCCATCATCATGTCTGGACTGGAAGAAACGTCATCCACAGGAGCCAGAAGTGATGTCATCATAGTGGGACCGGAAGTGATGTCATCAAAGGTAGCCGGAGGTGAGGTAGTGAATGGGAAATTGTCTGATGCGGGTATGTGATACTTATTTCTCTTCTTTAGTTCAGTAGGATTAGAGAGAGAGGCATTAGCACCGTCATACAACCCCCTATCTTGTAACCATTCACTCACCTCAGGACCTGTTGATTGCCGCCTAGGCGCACGTGTGTGACAATATATATATATATATATATATATATATATATATATATATATATATATATTTGTTTCCATATATACAGTAAATACATACATATAGTGTCCAGTAGGAGCACCACTAAACCCCAAAACCCCAGACAAAATTGCACCACAACAGTCCCAGTTCAAATAAAGTGCTTTTAATTTAGACAATACCTTTTTTGGGAGAGTGAAACCTGCAAAAAATCACCAAAGGATGTTGGCTCAGTAAAGAAGTGAAAACTGTATGTCTCAAAAAAACTTTATGAAAGAGTAGGAAGGTTTAAAGCAGAAAGAACAAGTGTAACCAACAAAACCCGATCCGGCTGACCATCAGTATTGCACACACAAGCCTTCATCAGAAAAGACCAATTTGATTATACTGCTCAATGTTGATGTACATTTCAGCAGTTTTCTCTCCCTCTGCCCAAAGACGTCTCACTATGGCGTCTTGTTCAGTAATGGTGCAATCCAGCAGTGGTACATCAATGCTCATTTGACCTTGGTTTAAACTAGACTAACATCAGCTTCTATCCATTGCAGTTACCGCTTAATTTTCAAATTGCCTTTATTTACTTACAATTTTCCTTCATTCGTACGTAAAAAAGAATTAATATATATAATACTTAAAACACAACATGGGGGACCAAATGCATTACCAATAACATCCATCCATCCATCCATTATCCAACCCGCTGAATCCGAACACAGGGTCACGGTGGTCTGCTGGAGCTAATCCCAGCCAACACAGGGCACAAGGCAGGGACCAATCCCGGGCAGGGTGCCAACCCACCGCAGGACACACACAAACACACCCACACACCAAGCACACACTAGGGCCAATTTAGAATCGCCAATCCACCTAACCTGCATGTCTTTGGACTGTGGGAGGAAACCTACCAATAACAAAAAATACAAAATTATTTTTAATAACACAACTGTTAAATGAAAGAAAATAGCCAGGGACAAAATCACAACAATCAGGGAGTCAAGAGGGGTGGGAAAACAGGTACCGTGGGGGCAGAACAGTCTAATAAAGCCCTAAGATGATAATAAAATAATAATAAGTTGCATTTATAGAACGCCTTTCACAAACCCAATGGCTTTTTTTTCTGTGAGTATGTCTATGGCTGGCGGGTAGACAGTTGCAGATAGACAGGTCAAGTATTTTTCGGTTCCATTTAGTCAAAATCTTTGGTTTACTTGTCTGTACTCAAACAGAACTGTTATTCTAAAACTCTAAAAACTTGGAGAGAGTAGATCTCACTTAAACTGCTAAGGAGATGTCGTTTTCATTTCAAATAAAAGTGATGTTGAAAATATTGAGTAATTTTACATTTTATCATATTCCTGTTTTAATGTGTTACAGTAGCACTGTCTATCATAACTATGAGCTCACTACAGGTGACCTTTAGTTTTCACACCACACGTTGTCTGGTAGTAACTTAAATAGCTTAATTCACAATTTGTATAAAACATGAGTCCAGGAGCTATCCAGATAGAAACAAATTTCAAATTTTTACTCTCCTTGTTAACAAGTTAATAAAGATCTCTGATTTTTCTGTCAGACAAAGGGTGACACGTATTTCTTCCATAGTATTAGCAATAACCAGCTCAAAAGCCGACAGCAAAGCATTTGTAGAAGTTTCAGCATGCAGACAAAAACTGGAAGTGAGTACACTAAGTAAACATTTTGATAAACATACGCCATTCAGCCCAACATAGCGTGCTGTTTCCTACTGACATAACATTTCCCAAATGCTGTGAAGTTGAGGCCTGAAAGTCTCAAAGATCATACTTTTCCTTCCCCTAACATGACTTTTCTCAACTGCACTACTTGGTAATTTGTTCCGTGAATCTACAGACCTTAGTGTAAGTGAACACTTCTTAATTTTGGTGTGCAATTTACCTTAACCAATGTACATCTGGGCCATGTGTTGTTGCTGTTTCAATTGATTTTAAAATTACAAACAATTCAGTTTTCCTTTCGGTCACCAGGTGGAAAAATAATAAACTTTCTTTAGTCATTTTTCCTTATAATATACAGTAGATTAGATTAGATAAATCCCAAGAGGAAATTCAGTTGCATACAGCCACAGAAACAAATAATACGGCCAAAAAAAAAATAAAGAAATAAATCTATATTGCACAGATATTTCAAAATGAATGTAACAGGTACATTGGGAGGAAACTTGAATTGCCTGATAGCAGTGGGTAGAAAAGACCACCAGAGCCACTTCTTATCACATCGTACTGAAATGGGCCTGTGGCTGAAAGTGCTCCAAGACAGCACCTCATGGAGGGGATGGAGAGTATTTTTCATGATGGCATTCAACTTTGCCAACATCCTCTTTTCCATAACTGCTTCCAGTGTCTCCAGGGTTCACCTTGTGATGGAGTAGACTTTCCTCATATGTTTGTCAAAAGACATTTTGCTTCTTTAGAGCTCAAGTTGCTTCCCCAGGAGACTGCAGGGTAGAACAACACACTGCCTACTATGGACTGACAGAACATTTCCAGCAGCTTGTTGCATACATCAAAACACCTGAGTCTCCTTATGAAGTCTAGTCTGCTCTGACCCTTCTTGTACAGAGCTACTGCATTGTCAGACCACTCCAGCTTCCATTTCCCCCCCTGGATGGTGCAGGGTTCTTGGTACACCAGAAGTTCATCACTAGCTCTTTTGTGTTGCTGATGTTGAGATGCAAGTGGTTCTCCCTGCACCATAAGACAAAGTCATCCACACCCTTCCTGTACTCTGACTCGTCTACAATATTTATGCAGCCTAAAATGGAGCAGTCATCTGAAAAGTTTTGTAGGTGGCAAGTGTTGGTATTGTCCTGGATGTCTGTTGTGTAGAGGGGTAAACAGGAAGGGAGACAGGACAGTTACCTGATGTGCTCCAGTTTTACACACCACCATTTCTGGCACACAGTCCCTCAGCCACACAAACTGCTGTCTGTTAGTCAGACAGTCCATGATCCAGGAATTGAAGATTCAAAGCCTGGAGCTTTGACTAGAAACCAAAGCTGCCCACAGTATTCAGGACTCACAAGTATGTTACTCATTTTCAGCATACCCTTACTCAGTGGCGTTTCTGCATTAATGGCAGGTGGAGCACCCAACCCCCACCCCCTTCCAGCAGATGGCACTTCTGTGCAAAATTAATAAGCGGTAAACTCATCTTAGTAATTTATCATATTGTTAAAATGTTTATAGCAAACTCAAGTTAGTCATCAGAATCACACGTTTTCAATTTCCCAAGATACACCCAATGCAATTTCCTATCTAGAGAAATATTTCTTTTTGGAGTATGGGAATTTTTGTTTGCGCCAGGCACCCCTTTCCAGGCTGTTTGGGCAGGCCATTGGACCCTACAGTGTTGTTGCCCTACCTTTGTTCTGCACTGACATGTGCAGCCAAAAATATTTTAGTTTCGCATTGATGCTTAATGACTAGAGCTCTTTTATGATAGCCAATGTTTTTTTTGTGATGCAATTTATAGGGTGCACACCTAACTATTTTGGAATAGTATGAACAATTCAATTTAGCAATTTGCCCATTAAACAAAATTGGGCAAATATTTATTTCTTTGGGCGGCACGGTGGTGCACTGGGTAGCGCTGCTGCCTAGCAGTTAGGAGACCCGGGTTCGCTTCTTGGGTCTACCCTGCGTGGAGTTTGCATGTTCTCCCCGTGTCTGCATGGGTTTCCTCCGGGTGCCCCGGTTTCCTCCAACAGTCCAAAGACATGCAGGTTAGGTGCATTGGCAATTCTAAATTGTCCCTAGTGTGTGCTTGGTGTGTGGGTGTGTGTGCCCTGTGCTGGGCTGGCGCCCTGCCGGGGGTTGGTTTCCTGCCTTGCGCCCTGTGTTGGCTGGGATTGGCTCCAGCAGACCCCCGTGACCCTATAGTTAGGATATAGCAGGTTGGATAATGGATGGATGGATATATTTCACTTTGATGTTAATGTTGAGAAAATGCTTTAAACTGTCTGTGAACAGAAGACAAGGACAAAAGAAAAAGGTTTGGAGCTCCAGGGCAAACACCATTTAATGTCCAGAACGAGATTAGATAAATTAGTAGCAGTAATATAGTTGGTAAAAAAACTATACCTCATACAATCATCTCATCGACAGCAAGTTCCAGACTAAACAATGACTTCCTGTTTGGCTGAAGTATTTACACAGCTGTGAGCAGAAGGGGCGGAGTTACTGCAGGTGGAAGTGGAAGTGGCATCATTAGTCCTTCAGGGAGTTCTCCTCCATGCTATAGGAAACAAAGATGTGGTTCATAGTGTCACACCAAAAAATCTTACAAGGAGAACCTCATACTAATGACTCCATACTTGGAGGAATTTGAGAAGTGTTTCAAAACTGGAGATACATCACTATGACCTAGTCCAAATAACTTCCAAAGTAGTGGAAGCCTGTGAATCTCCAATGCCATAAGAATTCAAGAACCAAGTAATTGTTGGCAGGATCATGGGCAAATTTTGATGAAGTTGAGAGTTCATATTGATTGCATGCCTCAACAGGTTAAAATGACCAGCATCTCAATTGGCAGCCTGATGAGCCATTCACAGGGTTTGTTTCCATGATGCATCCAGGGGAACAGGATTATGGTATCACAGTTGATGGTATAGTTCTACTTCCTCTCACAGCTCGGAGGACCACCCACCAGAAGGAAAACCATGTCTAAAACCAATGATACCTTACCTCCTGCGCAGCCCCTTCTGGTCTAACCAAGATATAAGCATCACCATCAATGGAGGTTGCAGTTCTTTGACCATCTAACTGTATCGGTCAGAACACTGCAATGAATCTTAACTAATTCTAGCAAATAAAGCCCCTAATTAAAGGACTGGAACACCAATAGTCTATTCTCTCGCTCAGCGTTCTACTGATGTGCAGTAGTATTTGTGGTAGTCAGTCAGGGAAAAGTATAGTGAGTGGACCTGTCAACCATCATCCTGCTTCAAAGCCAACATTGTATGGGTTTCCTAGGCTTTTCTGTAAGATGATGAATTCTAAGCGCAGTCACACCCAACTTGTTCCCCAGGCTTGACACGTGCCGTTCAACACCTCCCCAATCAGAAGAGGCACCTCTTATGGGACACATTGTGACAAGAAAGAAGATGATACATCAGCTACTGAAGCAAAACACAGCATAGAAAAGCTCAATATATTAGTGTTTATGGTGAAAAACAAAACAGGTTTTATTTTGCTCATATTTCAATTACTAGGACATAGTCCAAAGTTTTTGATTATCCCTCATACTTATGAAAAAGTGTCAAGATAAATTTAATATACAGTACATACAAATTTTAGTAAGAATAAAGATTTTCTTAATACATATTTCACTTACCCTTGTAATCCATGCAACTCTGGTGGGAACTCTGAACTCTGGCCTTGATTTCACTGATTGATTCAAATAAAATGTTAACATATTTGTTAAGCGATGCTATATAGTACACTAGCAGAATACCCGCGCTTCGCAGCGGAGAAGTAGTGTGTTAAAGAAGTAATGAAAAAAAAAAATGAAACATTTTGAAAATAACGTAACATGATTGTCAATGTAATTGTTTTGTCACTGTTGTGAGTGATGAGTGTTGCTGTCACATATATATATATATATATATATACACACACACATATAAACATATATATACATATCTATACATATACACATATACACATATATATATATACACACACACATATATACATACATATATATATCTACATATATACACATACATATACATACACACATACATACACACACACACACATATATACACACAAATACATATATATACATACACACACACATATATAAACGTATACATACATATCTACATATACATACACACACACATATATATATATAGCAGAATACCCGCGCTTCGCAGCGGAGAAGTAGTGTGTTAAAGAAATAATGAAAAATAAAAGGAAACATTTTTAAATTCACATATAATTTTTGTTATTTTTATCTATTTCTCTCTCTCTCTCTCTCTCTCTCTCTCTCTCTCTCTCTCTCTCTATATATATATATATATATATATATATATATATATATATACACATAGCAAAATACCCGTGTTTGGCAGCAGAGAAGTAAAAAGAAAAGGAAACATTTTAATAATAACGTAACATGATTGACAATGTAATTGTTTTGTCATTGTCATATTGTCATGAGTATTGCTGGCATATATATATATACTAGCAAAATACCCGCGCTTCGCAGCGGAGAAGTAGTGTGTTAAAGAAGCAATGAAAAAGAAAAGGAAACATTTTGAAAATAACGTAACATGATTGTCAATGTAATTGTTTTGTCATTGTTGTAAGTGATGAGTGTTGCTGTCATATATATATATATATATATATATATATATATTTACACATAAACATATATATACACATATCTATACATATAAACATATATATATATACACACACACATATATACATACATATATATATCTACATATATACACATACATATACATACACACATACATACATACATACACACACACATATATATACACAAATACATATATATACACATACACACACACATATATAAACATATATATACATACTAGCAAAATACCCGCGCTTCGCAGCGGCGAAGTACTGCATTAAAATTTTTATTAAGAAGAAAATTTAACCTTTTTAAAGTGAGGGAAAATATGGCAATAATTATTTGTTAAGGATCTCTTTGTATACCACGTTGTCAGTTCGGCCCTCCGGTTGTAATATGACCAAGCTGTGCGCTGAGCTTACTCTTGAGCATGCAACTTACAGTTGGCCATGTGAACAGTAATCTTGTTTCAAATCTCACAGCATGGATTGCTGCTGTCATAATCGATTTCAGTTTCATGGTTTGTTTCAATTACGACAGTATTTGCAGGACTTGTGTTGAAGTGACATTCGGCATCTGTCAAGCATTGTAAGCTTACAACCGGTTTCATCGATAACTTCACATCCAGCTTTTGAGAGTTTAAACATTCATAAACATCAAAGTGTCCACTACTGAAATTGTCACCTATGAATGTAAGATGTTTAAGAGGCATTGGCGGTTGTCGAAAGGTGTAAAATATTTGGCCATTTCGGTACACTTGAAAGCACCAACCGAACAATTCAGCGGCAGCCATCAACTCACATGCAGAACCATAGGTGAAGGGCTTAAGCATTTCACTCTTCTAGTGCTCCTGTGTAGTATAATTATCACCTGTACCGTCATCAGTCCACACCTTGAACCTGTCCCAGTCATTCAATACATAAGACACAATGTTCTTCCAGATATCAAGAGTGAGCCTGATATGGCCGTGCAATATGTAACACAGAGAATGGAAAAGGTAGGTACCATCTTCGGGCATGGAAACCACTCGGTAAGTGACAGTTCTTTGATCGATGGTGATTACCTCGATAGACATGGTAATGGGGGTTGGAATGATGAAGGAAATGGGTACCTGAGTAATGTAAAGTAAGTGTAAAATACCTATACAATAACTATAATTGTAATAAACAAACAATAAAACAGCGGAGAAGCCGTGGATTAAACAAAAAGGCTGTAGTTATCAGCAGGGAGACGTGAATCC